>JAFEMH010006833.1:0-111044 GCA_022495995.1 Adenophora triphylla var. japonica | reverse complement strand
ACGGGCAGATGTTCGGGAAGCCGTGTACTCACCTTCCGACATACCCGCCACTCGCAGATAAAGAAAAGTTAAGGGAAATATCATCTCCCGATGGAGGTTTATCTAGATCGGCCGCAACGCAGCTCAAGGAAGCACCGGCTATTCTCACATGGGAAGAAACGCAGGCACTAACTCTCGATTGTGCAGTGCCTCTGCCGCCAAGAAAGTTAATCTGGGGCCAAGAGTGGTGGAAAACTAAAGCAAACCATGAGTATCGCTGCACCCAACCTCCCGTAATGCTCCCCGGAGTATGCTCAAGTAAGAAGGAAAGGAGCGCGGTATACCGTGAAGAGATCAAGGAGACTGTTCGGGCCCGAGCCAAGAACTCTCCAATCCTCCCTCGGAGGGTCAAGCAACGCACGTCAGCCTGGGCAACCACTATTGCGCATTGCGTACACGTCTCGAACAAACATAGTGCGTCTAAACTCAGAGGGCTACACCTCCCACTGAGGCACCCAAGCCGTAGATCTTGGGATCGTAATCCGTAAAGCCTGCCGAAGCCCCAGAAAATTCATCTACGTACCAATGAATTGAGGGGAAGACATGCTGCTCTACGCTTACGCAGGAGTCCTCCTCTAACTATGGAGCTCAACTTAGAGCGGCACTGGTCGAAGGAACCAAGCCTCGATCGCTCGCCTGTTCTAACCCGCATCGGACTTCAAATAAACCATGCACTACTGCACCTAAGTGCCACCAAAAAGCTAACGGAGCGTAACTACAACCCTGGCCAAACCCGAAGACGCAAGTTCCCCGAAAGAGGACCCGATCCTCACTCGCTCAAGCAAACTGTACTCCAGCGAACATTTCCCTTTGGTCCCTCAAGCTCACATCATCTTTCATATCCTCACAAGCTCAAGCTAGAGGAAAGTCTCGGCCCGTACCATGAGTCCCCGTGGACGCATGACCCTGCATCGAAAGTCATTCGGGATGATCGGCACACGCACATCCACTACGTGCAACATTATCACGCTTCACAAGCAGATTTGGACCTTCCAAAATTTAGGGCCGGGATCACAATGAGCCGCTCTACATCCCACAGCCCACTTGGACGAGCGTCGCCTTCCCCGCGCTGTTGGTAGACGGAGGTTCCGGAATGAATGTCTTGCATTTCACCCAAGATGTATGTGACCTCGCTTGACATTAAGCCTACAGTTTTATGCACTGAAGCCTTCACCACACTGTCAAGGCCTATGACTCTACTTCCCATACGGTTAGTTATGGGGGGTTGCTACTCTTAATATCCGGGTTCTAAGCGAATGATCCCCACCGAATTCCAAGTGTTGGACATTCCAATCAACACCATTTCATCGCCATCCTCGGGGGCGACCCTGGGCCGCATCGTATAAATGGCGTGGCATCCTACCCTTCATCGCGCCTTCAAGTTCATGCAAGGCAACGAGCTAACCACGTCTACGGCAGATGTCATTACCACCGAGGGGACCAAAGCACCAACGACATTCCTGTTAGAAATCAAGCATAATGATGATACGGCATTAACTCTGGATTCAGCTCGAGGGACCTCCAAAATCCAAATATGCAACGTGAACCTTCCACTATCTCACGACAAGATTCCTCCCACCATGAAGATGATGAAACTCATGAACTTCATCCCAGATCGGGGCTCTAAAAGGTTACACAGGCCAACACCAAGTCATTGAAGTCAAGGACCACACCACGGTCCAGGGGCTCGT
Organism: Adenophora triphylla var. japonica; assembly: GCA_022495995.1. Classification (NCBI taxonomy): domain Eukaryota; kingdom Viridiplantae; phylum Streptophyta; class Magnoliopsida; order Asterales; family Campanulaceae; genus Adenophora; species Adenophora triphylla. The sequence continues at coordinate 109,314 of JAFEMH010006833.1, read as the reverse complement.
TATGTTCCAACACCGACTGACATCAGGGAGAACTAAAGGCTCGCCCGCGCCAAGGCAGTAGCCCGCAAAAGGGGAACCTCCGACGGCACACCCAACCTCCGACCTTACAATTTCGACCTCGCTCATTACTTCACCAAGGGAACCGACAGCAGAACTAAGGGGACCGACACTGGAACCGACAAAGAATCCAAGGGGACCGACAAATGAACCTGATGAAGATGAGAAAGAAGCAGGACGCTAAGCTAGCACAGGCTACGTAAAGGATGGAACATCTAGCACGGGACCTCAAGCGTTTCAGGACTCAAGGCTAATCCGAGCAAGGGGAGCGTTCCTCGACATTACACTCTACTGGACCAACCGCCACCACACCAAAGACGAGTACACATTCAAGGATATCCCTGATACGGAAGAGCAACTTAGGGTACTCTCTATGGGAAACAGATTGTTCGGATCAGCCGCCGAGGCCACCCGAGACAAGAATTCCAAAGCGAAGGAACCGTAATTCATAGAAGACGCTCTCGTGACCACCTCTACGTAGTCTTTTTGAAGAAGTCATGGAGGTGCCAAACCCGATTGACTGGGCTCAAAAACAAAGCATGATCGCCATGATTGGGACACAGGCCAAGCCTCTCGATCCCCGAACCCTCATCAAGCATCCAACAATGCCGCCGAAGAACCTGGGTAACTTTCACCGGACCAAGGGCAAGCCGCATGTAAATGGAAGACAAGCCGGGCCCGCACCCACATCTCCCTAAACCCGGTCTCGAACCCTCTCGAGTAGTCTTTGTAAAAGTCCAGCCCCTTCCGAGTTGTCCAACGGCCTTATGCCCGAAGACTATGATAATATAGCCAACCATGTATTCCCGTTCTCATTTAATGAAAGTCTCGACCTTTCTGGAGTATCCTCTCATTGCCACTTTAACAACTGATAAGTTAACAAACAACTTAAAAGACGTTAATAACTCAATTGATAAAGAAGCAGACACATTAAATGAACAATACATTAAGGAAGTTCTCAAGCGTGTAGTTGACCAAGAGGACAACCGGGCCCAAGCCGAAGAGGTTATGACCAAAGTGAACCCGGGGTCCGCGCAAGAGCCTAAAGAGACACAAGTGGGCGCTTTGCCGATGCGTAAAAGAAGCCCTAATAAACCTCCTCCGGGAGTATATTGACGTGTTCGCCCGGTCATACCAGACATGTGACTCGATCCCTCGATCGTGGAGCACAATTCCCTGTGATCCCGAATCCAAGCCTCGTCAAATGTAAGCCGCGCAAGATCAAGCCGAGTTGTCCTTGCAAGTTAAAGAAGAGATTGAGAAAATGCTCCGAGTTGGTTTCATCGAGATTGGAGTACCCGACTTAGCTCTCCAACATCGTGACGGTCACCAAGGCCAATGGAAAGGTCGATGTCAGGTGGATTTCGGGATCTCAACAAGGCCATCCCTAAAGATGATTTCCCACGCCTAACATCGACATGCTAGTCGACACCACGACAAATTTCAAAGTAAAGTCCTTCGTGGATGGGTTCGCCGGATACAACTGCATCAAAATGTCCGAGGAAGATCAAGCCAAGATCGCTTTCACCACTCCGTGGAGACATACCGCTACACGGTCATGCCGTTCGGGCCGAAGAACGCTGGGTTACTTACTACCGGGCCGCAACAAATTCTCTTCCATGACATGATTCACAAAGAAATCGAAGTATATGTCGACGACATGATCATCCACTCCAGAGGATCATGCATGTAGCACATGACAGATTCGAGAAAGTTCTTCAACCGTACTTAAAGCACTCCATGAGATTGAACCTCGCTAAGTGCACCTTCGGCGTCAAGCGAGGCAAAGTACCGGGGTACATGGTTACGTAAAGAGGTATCGAAGCCGATCCCAAGAAAATCAAGGCCATCATCGACATGACTCCGCCTCAAGCAGACTTCGATGTAAGTAAAGAGTTTTATGGGAAGACTTCGCATATCGGGCCGCTTCATCAACCAGCTTGACATCTTCTCTCGCGAGCCCATGTTCAAACCGATGAAGAAGAATGCCGACATCAAATGGGACTCCGAGTGCCAAAGCATTCGAGAAAATCAAGACCTACTGTGAATCCCCAATTCTCGTGCTCCGCCACATGGAGACAAGCCATTACTCTGCATTCGATGCAATGTACACGTCAATCGGAGCAATGCCGGCACAAGAACAGAAAGATTTCAAGGTTGAGCATGCAATCTACTTCATAAGCCGAAGCTTCAAGGAAGTGAACTCGCCTACTCAAAGATCGTAGAGAAAAGTTGTATCGCCTTGGTATGGGTAGTCGGGAAACCGAAATACTACATGCAAGCCACATTCTGCTCCCGGTCTCCAAAATGGACCCCGTCCGATATCTCTTGACAAGCCATCCCTCACAATGCGACTAGCCAAGTGGTCATTCTTCCCGGGCCGAGTTCGACATCAAGTACATGGTCGAAAATCAACAAAGGGCGTAATGGCAGACACCCTTGCCGACTTCCCGAGCAAGAACCTAAGGGTCCCGATCCGCAATTTTCGGACGACGGAATCTTTTCACTTGACGCAAACCGCCGGCAACTCTTCTTCGATGGGGCATCCAACAAGAAGGGGAATGGTATTGGAATGCTCCTTGTCGATCCCAAGGACGAGCACACTCCCATAGCCATCAAGTCGAATTTTGAAATAACCAACAATGCAAAGAAGTAATATGAAGCCTCGTGCGGTTTGGGAAGCCGCTCTCGAGCGCAACATTTAAGAACCGGGAAGTATATGGAGACTCGCATTGATCATCAATCAAGTGTCCAACAAATGGAAAACGGTAGATTCTGGCCTTCGAAGTACCACGCGTACATGGAGGAGCTCATTGCTCGCTCAAGGACATCTCTTTTCACTATTTGCCAAGAGACAGGAACCGCTTCGCGTACGCCCCGGCAACCTCGCCTCTCTTGTCGAAATTCCCGACGGGAAATCGGTAAAACCCCTCGAGAATAGTGCAGACGGGAAACACCCGCCTATTGGCCGTAAGATTGAAATAAAAAATGAAACTATCGACGAACCCCGGTACAATCAAATATACCGCACCTCCAAAACGGAGAAGCTTCCTTCACAAATGAAGATGGAAAATACAAAGAAGGGATCAAAGCCAAAAACATGATGGCATTAAAACGCCTGGCATCCCATTTCGTCATTCTGGGGGGGTATGTTGTATAAGAAGCGCCACCAAGGGCCACTCCTTCGGTGTGTAAACAAAGAAAAAGCCAGCGAGCTAATAAACGAAGTTCAGAACGGATCCTGCGGTCCACACATGAATGCCCGAGCATTGACACAAATCATTCTCCGTATGGGATACTATTGGATATCGATGGAAACAGCATCGCATCCAGCTTCGTCTCAAGGCCGTGACAAATGTCAACGGTTCTCCAACCTCAATCACAACCCTCCTCATGAACTCTATTGCATGACTACACCATGACCTTTCCCCACATGGGGAATCGACGTCATCAGCAAGATCACTCCACCAGGGAGCAATGGTCACGAGTTCATTCTAGTCGCAGTCGACTACTTCACCAAATGGATAGAAGCCAGATCGTACAAGGTACTGAATTCCAAGAAGGTGGCCGAGTTCATCAAAGACATCATGTGCCGATACGGAGTGCCCAACGAGATCATATCCGACAATGGGACTCACTTCGAGGGAGATTGTGACCAACTGCTGACCGAATTCAGAGTCATGCGTCACAAGTCTTCTCCTTACAGGCCACAAACCAATGGTGCAGTAGAGGCAGCAAACAAGACTCTCGCCATGATAATCAGAAAGATGACCACCAGAGGTCGGGACTGGCCCGAAAAGCTACATCTAGCCCTCTGGGGATACAGAACATCAGTCAGAATCGCCACAGGGGAGACTCCGTTCGCGCTTACCTACGGAATGGAAGCAATGTTACCCGTGGAATTGGAAATTCCATCCCTCCGAGTCCTCTTGGAAAGCGGGATCAATGAAGTCGAATGGCTACAGAGCCGTCACGATGAACTTGCTCTACTCGACGAGCGCAGATTGAAGGCCATGGAACACACTCGAGCCTACCAGAGCAGAATTGCCCGAGCATTCAATAAGAAAGTCAAGATCCGAGACATCAGAGAAGGCGACTTGGTGCTAAAGGAAAAGCCTCCTACGCAGACCAATCCCCTCGAAAAGTGGGAGCCTACCTGGATAGGACCGTTCGTGGTACAAAGAATCTTCTCCGGAGGAGCCATGAAGTTAGCAGACTTGGACGGGAACCCTTTCGTTAACCCCATGAACGGAAGCAAGCTCCGCAGATACTTCGTTTGAGGAAGAGCACGAGTCAACTCTCCTTCCCCATACACCACCCCTCAGTAAAATTAAAGTGCTAAAAGAGTAATACCCAACTGGATACATTCCCGCCAATGATCCAGGTAAAAAATAGGGTCGCACTTCTATTGTCTTTGGTATTCTCAAATTCACCTAAAGTGTCGAACTACGGTGACCTGAGCCCCTTAGTCCAATTGTAAAAGGGGAACGTAGGCAGCCATCATTGGTTCGGTCTCGAAAACAAAAAAAAATAATAAGCATCAATTGCTTGTGTTTCGAAAAACTCTTTTCAATTAACCTACAAATTCATTACGGTTAAAACAATCTTTGATGAGTTCAAGCACGGTCAACTCTTGACTCGCTACACGCTAGCAAAACTACAATAAAACATTAATCAGTTAATGTGTCTGCAATGACAGTGGGTGGATACTCTGGACAGCAAGGTCAACAAAGTTTCCCGAACTTGGTCCTTCATCCTTCTTCCCCTTCCCTTTCCCACGGCGAGTGTTCTTCACCTTCACAGGGAATATTCCCGTAGTCCTTCTACCTGGCTCAGGGACCCTTCCCGATGCATCTGTCAAACCTGTAGCTGTCAACGCAGCCCTTTCCCTAGCTCTGTCTCGAGCTGCCTCGCTTCGAACCATCATGACCATGCTTTGATTGGCCTCCCGATCAGCATTGGCCTCATAGTCAGCCATGTCGTTCCCAGTACGATTCTGAGGATTAGCCCCCGCTTCGGTCCTCCTCAAAGTTGAGCTGTCCAGGTGATAAGCACCCAACAGCTCATTCCGTCTCCACAAGATAGCCATCTGTGTTTCCCCTATACACTCTTTATACCAGTTCAGATACTGCGTAGACAGAACAGTTCCCCCTCTCCAGTGAAAGAGAACCCTGGCAGGAAAGGACGTGTATTGCCACCACCGTGTGAGCAGCAATAGCGTCGAAGGATATTCCATCAGCAGAGATCCCACCTCGAAGGTAGCAGCATGACTCAAGCCCGTCAATGGCACTCCGCTCCACTGCATCGTCGCAGAACCAACGATGGAATGTAGAAAGACGTTTGAGACAGCCCCGGCACTCTGACAACCAATAGACCCTCATGAGCGGTCCGACAAGTCTGTAACTTCCAGTGGGGAACCCACCATCGCAATTGATGTGTGCGGTGTCTGGCCATCCAGAGCTCCATCTCAGCCTGATCGCCCCTATCACCAGAGGACGTCGAGATAAGGACCAAGTGTCACAAGACATTGGCACCTCGGGCATCATCTGCAGTCTCTCTCTCAACCACATGGTAATCATAGCGGGACTCCCTCCCCACATGTATCGGCTGCCGGTCGCCATCCGACCTATGCCCAGGAACGTCTCGCCCAAGACCAAAGGCACGATGTCTCCCCCGTTCCGACACTGCCTCACCAGGTCCAGTACACTGTGATGGCACACACCCAGGGACGTGAACGTGAACAGAGTAGTGATCGCGCACAGAGCAAACGCATCCCACGCAAAAATGCTCCCCTCAGCTCTGGCAAATCTATCGGGCAGTCCCGAAATGTCAACATAATCAGTGTTCAATATCAGCATCCCGTATGCTTCTCCAAATGAGATACCAAGCGAGACACTAGCTTCTCAACAAAGTGGCCATGCCACCAAAGATAGGGAAGAACTAGTTCCGCCTCAGTGTCCTCCTGCAATGGCCCAGAAATCTTCGAACGTAGGAGTGATTTCGTTGTATGAAAAGTTGTACACATTCCTTCGTACATCCCAGAAGCGGGCCGCTGCTCTCAAAAGATCCCAATCTGGCATGAGCTCCTTCAAAGCCCAAACAGATTTCATCCCGTATTAGCCTTCAAAAAACCCCTTGTTTTGCCTCGTGTGGTTCCGTACCCACGACTGGAAATTTTCCAAGTATCGCTCTTGCATCCAAGACGATAGCTTAGGAAAGGGAGCCATGAAGGAAAGTGAAGGAAACCTTAGGAATTTGAAAGAAATTCAGCCAACTGATCAAAGCAAATGCGCAGTTTCTTACGAATTGCAAAGCTGAAACTGCAATTTAAAAGGCTCTGAAATTTCATTCTCGGTCAAATTTGGACTCTCTGCAGTTGACTTGGTCAACTCTGCAGCCAGTTGCTCTTAATTTGGAAACAATTCCAAACAAAGCCCTGTTCATGCCTTTGTGAATCTGCGTGCTCCCCTGGTTTCAGTTAACCAAAGCCAACACCTCTTCCGCCCCGGGCTCATGCAACAGTGCAAATAATTAAATATCAGTGTGTAAGTGCTCCAATTTGAGTTGGTAGTTTTTTCGTTAGAAAGTTAACGAAAGTTTTAACATTTCTAACATTTCTAACAATCTCTAACCTTCCTAACCAAGCAAGAGTAGGTTAGGGTTTGCCATTTAAAGTTAAACCAAAAAAGGAATCCAAAAAAGCAAAAGAATTAAGAAAATCCCGAAACAGCAAGTTGAAAAACAATTTCTGCTGATATTTTGAAAAATATTCTTCTGTTCAAAGCCCGGAGCGGCATTTAATGCACTGTGCACGTTTTACTGTGGACCTCCGCGCGGACATGTATGTAATTTCAGAGGGCCTATAAATTGAATCCTCCTCTCTCGCCTTACACAACACAACTTACTCACAGAACGAAGTTCTCGGGCGAATATAGAGAGAAAACAGTGGGAATCCTTAGATTGCCACCATTTTCTCTTGAATCTTTCCCAATCAAATACCAAACACACCAAACCTTGATACTCCTCAAGCCAAACACCAAATCTTGATACTCCTCAAGTCAAATTCCAAGCCTAGGAAGATAGGGTGTCACCATTGGTAAAGCCCTCCTTCTCAAAACCCTAAAATTCTCTTTTGATCTCTTGATCATCTTGTTCTTCTTACTTTGACTTATTTTATGTCTAGTTTAACTTGAGTTTTGACCTAAGATGGTCATCTTGAAGTTCATCTTCATGAATGACCATCTCAAGTGGTCCACATTTTAGATCTTTAGTCAATTCTTTCTCCTTGGTTTCATCTTTTACAAAACCCCTTTCCCTTTGCAAAGGACATGTTTCAACCCCATAAATTCCCCAAGGATGACTTGAATATGATAACCACTTAAAAAAAGGTAGTGGTATCAAGTCTAGGTATGAAAATGGGGTGAACATAGATGCAAATCCCCCAAAAATCACATTTTCCCTCAAGAACATCTTGCTGTCCAGTAGCATTGTTCTGAGACCTCAGTCCATTTTCCTATTTTTTGGACCCAGTAAAACTTGGAATTAGATGTTGACTACAAAACACTTTTTGTAGCCAACATCCAGAGATTTCCAGACATATTTTTATTTTATTTTTTGAGTGAGTAAAACTCCTTTTTTCAATTTTTCTTTTAGAGGCCAGTTCATCAGCTTCTGGAAATCCAGATTTCACATCTGAGATTTCCAGAAGGTTTTGACCCCTCAAAGTACTTCCAAAATGGAAAGTTCCTTTGCATAAACCCTATTTAGGGTGTTTTGAGAAACTTTCATTCTCGGACTTTCCCCAGATTCTGAAGTTTTGAAGCCTTTAAGTCCATTTCAAAGTCAAAGGTCAACTGCCTTCTTTCATTCTGGCAGAATGGTTTTTCAAATCCAAAAATCTTTTGAGTGCCAAGACTCGACCCAAAAATCATACCAAAAATCTTGGGGATTTTTCAAAGTCTTATAAAGAGTTCCCCATTTTTGTTTTTCTCAGTTTCAACTCATTTTGGGCAAAACACACACACACACACACACACACACAAATGATTTTCAGCTTGGAAGACTCGTTTTACGAGGCGCGTCGGGTGCACACTAACGTCCTTCCCGACGCGTAACATGACCTCCGAACCTAAATCTCTGATCTCGGGCTTTTTTCAAAGTTTTGGCCCTCAAAATTAAAATGGCGTGGCGACTCCGTTTTCGTTGATTTTCTTTTAAACAAAAATGGGAAAATTTTCGGATACACATTCATCACAGTGGCGACTCCGCTGGGGACTAAGCTTTTTAAAAAAAAAAAATGGTATTTGGTATATTGGTGGAAACCACTAAATTTCCCGTTATCGCCTCCTAACACGAGTCGGGGATAAATTGTGGTCTAACAATCCCACGTACCGGTATCATCGTTTTCAAAAAAAAGCTTTTGAGGGTCAAGCTTCCGTCCCGGCTTCGAAAATCATTTTTGTGTGTGTGTTGATTTTTGCACGCTTTCATGTTGTTTTGGCCGCCTCGGAGAAAGTCAAAATTTTGACTGTCGGAATAATGTCCCTAATTGTCGGAATTTTCGTGCTTATGTGCTCATTAAAAATTTCAAAAAAAATTCAAAAAAAAAAAGGATTTTCAAAAAAAAAAGAAGAAGAAAATTCTCAAAAAAAAAAAAAAAATCATGCATCATATTTTTAAGACACATAAAAAAAAAAATTCTATTTTACTCGTAAAAAGAATATAGATCGCTTGCACACTACGCGCACGTGACCGTACACCGCACACTACGCCCTTAACCCGGGAAATCCTTGTCGCGGTCCGTTTGGTCTTATTACGCCTCTCGGATGAGCACAGACTACCCAAACATCCCATGGAGCCTCGTGTCGACCATGCACTTGTCCGTGACACACTTTGTCCGAGACCCGCTGGTTTTTAGTCCGGTCCGTGTCATGCCCCCGTCCGTGTATAGACCTTTCCTTTCAAGCCTTTGTCGGCATACCGACTCAATATCTTTCGGGACCCTTATCGCCGAAGTTCTCGCCGGTTTTCCGCCGCAGACTTTGACCAAGATATTGACCGGCGCCTTGACTTCGGCTCGATCGGCACAAATTATACACCGACTCCCAAAGATTGACACCGAGTCATCAAGGATTAATGAATATTCCATGCCTAATTACGGCTTAACCGACGACAAGTCAAGATCAATTGTGGACATTATCACCCAAATCATGCCGACTTTTTGTCGAGCCCCTGACATGATCTTGACTTTTGACGCGCCTTGTCCGTAATTTACATCGAATGCTCGTTAAGACTCGATTACCCGCCGTACTTTTAGGATCGTTTTTCTTTCGGTCGGTGGGACCCGCTTGCCCTATAGGACCCTCGCCCGGGCCGTCCCACCCCGGGAGGTCGAAATACTGTGGAATACGAGGGGCTTATAGACGTAGTGACGGGGCCCACTGATCCAGAATCGCAGTAGTTCGAAAAAAAAAAAAAAAAAAGAAGAGCAATCTTTTCCAACCGATTAGGTTAATAAAACGTGTTTTAAGTAAACATGAACAAATAATCGCATGTTGCATGAGCCTAAGAGCCCAAACACCTACCCTCCTTCAATTCCCGCCATCCGAACCCTCGTGTCTTTCCCCCGCAGCCTCCGCGTAAAGCTTGGTTTCGGGCACCGGGTCACCGTTTAACCGCTGGGAAGAGTCAAGTGCCTCATCGCCTTCGCCGTTTGTTTCAACTCCGGTTTCGTAATGTCCGCATCACCCGGTAACGAGGGGGACAACGTCACTCCGCCTCCCGGACTCCTCGCATGTAACAAAGAATGGAATCGCTAGCGTAACGTATGAGAATGCGACAGAAGCACACCGAATAGCCTTATCGAGGCTATTAAGAGCTACGGTTTGGCCGCCGCCTCAATCCCGATGGCACCTTCACTGTGGAAGAAGAGGATGACCCCAATCCCAATCTCGGCCGCCCGATTACTCCAGGATGCCACCACCAACCTCCTTCGGTGCTACCGTAACACATGTTCCTCGATCTCTCGGGTCGACCACCGGATCCATGCAGCCTGATGGGACGAATCGGTTCACGCCAGCTCCTCAAATGGGGGCAAAGTCGCACGGAATGTCCTCTCATGGTTGGGGATACCTGAATGCCACAAACAGATTGGAATCCCACCTCGGTTCGAACCGATCAATCCAGCACCTTCACATCAACAGCCACAATTTGGAATGCCGCCACAATCGGTTCTCGGGCCACGCCAGGAGCCCTCCTCGTAATGGTACTTGGTTCGGTTGCTCCTCACACGCCTTTCACAAATCCATTCACTCGACTTCTATGGGTTATCAAGCCTTCATCCCGGTTTCATCCGAATCACCAGGACCACAAGATCCTCTCGGTTATGCATCCTCGCCACAACCAGCCTATGCAATTCAACAACCAGGACAAAGAACCCGCACTTAAGCCTACTTATGGGCCTCACTCCGAAAATCCAAGCCATATGGCTACCTCAGATTCGCCTCCATCTTCTCTCGCCGATTGGAAGCCAACAAAGAAGTCGCCGGGTTCTATCCTTTTGCCCCAGCCTCCTACCTACACTCCCTGTGGTAATTTGGGCCAAGGATGTGTTTTCACCTATGCTCCGGATATGGTATTCCTTCCACCAATGCACCACCAACAGCCTAGTCCTCTTCCTAGCTCGAATATCGGCTCAGAATTCCCGCTCCGCCTGGATCCCCAATTGGCTTGGTTTATGGAGCAACACAAGGAAATGAAAGCACAGATTGCCGAATTGACCGCCAAAAGAACACTGCTCTTCGGCCTACGTATCCCGACTCGATTGTCCCCCGCCTCACAAGTTTGTGATGCCCACTCTGGAATTGTTTGACGGGAGTGCATGCCCTAAAACTCACTTGGACACCTATACTTTGGCAATGAAGGCTAAGGGATGCACAAACCAAGCTTGGCCGATTACTTTAGTCTCTCTTTGAAGTCGTGGGCTTTGAAATGGTTTTTCCGATTGCAGCCTGAAGCTAGGGCTACTTGGGAACAAATTACCAAGACTTTCACGTATAAGTATAAAGCCAACTTGGAGTGGGAGACAAACAGAGTTGACCTGCAAACGACGATGCAGCGCCCTAATGAGAATATTGGGGATTTCTATAAGAGATGGAACTTAAAGCTCGGTGAAATGGCCATTCCTCCTCCGACGAGGAGCGCTTAGACATCTTTCGGTCATGCTTGAAGCCGCATTTGAGAGCTTCCCTCACCACTTCCCTACGCCGACTTGCGTGCAATGGTTAATTCCGGCTAAGTTTGAAAAGGCTTACAATCAGCAGCCGACCGCTGCACCGCCACGGATATCGGGCTCCTCCCTCCAAAACTACTCTCACTTTCGCTAAAGGCAAAGAGGCGATCGGCTACGCGGGACAGACCGTAACAATGCCACTTCCTTTGCTCCCAATAAGCCCGATGCATTCAGATCCCGGCTCCCAAGACTTGAGAAACTTTGGGATGCCTTTGAGTGATATCTTCAGAGGTTTGGTGAGAGAAGGTTTGCTCCGGCCTTTGGAAAATTATCGCCCTAGAAACCCCAACGCTCCTTTGGATACCTCCAAGCATTGTGCCTTTCATCGCACCATGGGCACTGACGGATGATTGCGTCCCTGAAAAAGGCCATCCAAGGGTTGATTGAGCAAGGGAGGTTAGAGATGCCTCGAAGGACCTAATACTATCAATAACCCGCTCCCTAACAACATGAGTGTCAACATGATCGAAGTTTGGTGGTTCAAGCCTTGTGGGCACAATGGAGTTTGACTCGTCCCCTTTGCAAGGTCAATGAACCAGTCATCGCAGTAATGAAAATGGTTGGATTGAGCAAAAAGTTGCCAAGGAAATCCCGATGGAAAGGTCCGCAATAGCTCCCGTCTCCGGCGTCGAAGAATAGATGCATGGTTCAACAAAGAAAGAGCGGCTAGACTGGGGCTACCTATCTTTAAAATAGTCTTTTGAGTCAACCTTCGTAGGTTCTAGTACTTTTCTTTCACCTAAGTCCTTCCTGGACATTTGTCGTTGTAGTCCATTTTGGACATAGTGGTTAAGTGTCGAATTTTTAATATAAGTCTTTTTCTTTTCTTGCTAGACTCGAGACATCACTTGCGCACCCACGTTACACTTAATTGAAATGGTTTTATCCAAAATGATCACTTGTGCCGCTCAACCACTAATTCTTCGAAAATGATTAATATTTAAACTAATCGGAGTGAGAAAATCAATTGATATCCTTCCCAAATTGGGGCTTACCAACTCCCCATCTTGCATCTCATATGCTCACATCCCTTTCATCATCATCATCTCGTTGCTCGATGAATTTGCATGGATCTTTTCTCATATAAAGCTTAAGCAAGCAATGAAGACTTAATCTCGTTTAGGTCATCCAAGAGGGATTGCGGTTGAAACCTTTCACCCATAGGAAAGCCATTACCTCACCCTTACTAAACACTACCCTCTCATTTCAAGATCGGCGTGTTTTGAAACCCGGTTTAGCCATCATTTTTGCTCCATACCGAGAGAAAGTCCAAGCGAGCCCGAGAAGTTAGCTTCGAGAATCGGCGATGCGCAAATTATCTCAAGCCATGAAGGAAGGACAAAGATAATCCTCAACTCCTCAGAAGCTTTCCAAGTCAAAAAAAAAAACAAAAAAAAAAACAAAAAAAAAACAAAAAAAAAAACAAAAAAAAAAACAAAAAAAGAAACAAAAAAGAAGGATTTTAAAATCCTCACAATCTCGGATATAATTCCAAGCTCCTCATGAAGCCTTCCAAAAAAAAAAAAAAAGAAGAAGAACTCAAAAGTCCCCGACATCTCAAGAAGCTCTCCAATGATCAAAAAGGAGCCCGAATTCTCGCAAGATCGCAAAAAGTTGTCGGTAGCTCTGACTTCCTCTTATCATTACCTTAAACCAATCCCAAGCCATCCTCTCAATTTTAGAGGATACTCCCATCACCATTACCCTTGCCCTTGGCCAAGTCAAAATCTGACCTCTCATTCTTGGAGGCAATCAATCTTCCTCGCCATAGATTTCCCAAACATATCCCCGCGAGCCAACCTCTCATCTTTAGAGGTTCGCCGCAAAGGCCTAGCCGACCTCTCATCTCAAGAGGTCATAATCTCCCAAATCACCCGATAGCCGATCGAAGCCCGGAAAACCAACTACAGCCCCTACCGGATAGCGCTTCATTCTAATATCCTCGATGTCGGGATCAAATTAATGCTTCATTGCTTGCTTAAATTGGAATCTAATCCATTTTGGTTCAAAATTACCAATCAAAGATTGTGCAAATTCAACCCTTCCCTTCATGTGAGCATATTTCATTTCTCCTCACAAACACTTGCCGTGGATGTCCCACTGGGCTTCGCATCCGTGTCTTTCATGGACACTCTAAGGGGATATGTTATTCAATCCTCCAAATCCTCAAAATCCCCAAAGGTCCTCGACCCTCGAATTTCAACATTCATTCTCTTTTCATTCGGGATAGGCCCGAACTACGGCGCCCTGAGCTCTTCATAATGGAGGGAACGTAGGCAACCATAAATGGTCCGGTCGAAATCACAAACAAATCTCAAAAAAAAAAAAAAATCCGGTCTCATCAAGGATCGTCCCTATACACTTTCCGCCCTTCCAAGCTTGATTTTCGATATCGCTGGTTTTCTCCTTGTGATTAATCAAAATATTTGTTCATATCGTATTTAGGGATTGAATAACCCGAACATTAACAAAGGGTTTTAAGCGACCTTGTGATCATCATGAATAAGACAAGTTTTCAAGTGTCTCGACAAGTCTTCTCTCTCTCCATCATAGGGAAATAGAGCCAAACACCGTCTTTCCGTACTGCAGGGGGCTTCCATACACTTTTCCACACCTTGTGATGCTTATACTCTCTCAAAAGAGTCAAACCAAAAGCGAGAGTGTCATACACAAATTCGGGAGACATTCCCATCTTTCAAAAGATATGCCCCCGCACGTAAACATTTCGAGTCTTGTCCAAGAATCGGTTGACTAAGGTCCGAAAAGATGGGTTCCCCTCTCGTAAGACTACTCGAATTTCTTCATGCCGGGGCTTGCTAAGCGTTTCTCCTGTGTTCTCTCAGTAGCAGCCTCTTCAAGTTGGGGCTTATATAGTCATCTTTGGGTCCACGTTGGGTTCTTCACCACGAGATAGACTCGCCAAATCGCTTCTTCAAAATCTGGACTTTGCCTACTCAGGATCCGGGCTTTGTCAAGATGGTCTTTTGGACCCGAATTTTATCAAGTCGCAAGAAAGAATTTCGGCTTCGTAACTTGGTACACGGCAGCTTCCCGTAGCATCGGAATTCAAGATCGTGGTTTCTCCCGGCATTAGCAATTCCATCAAATCATCCTCCTGACAAGGTTTCGCCAAGGTCACAGCTCATCCAAATGAAAGAAGCTTCACTCGTATCAACGTTGGCCATAAAGTCTGTCAAGATCGCCTTCAAATGACCAAGAATGAGAGGGAAAGTTTCAATCAAGACCCGGGATCCGAATCCAATCTCATCAAGATTGAGGTCCATGTGATATTGCCGACAAAACCTCACCAACAACCGTTGTTTAAATCGCGATCAAGGGTTCTCATCCCCCACTTGATCAAAATGCTCCAAGCAGTCTTCCATACCCATGCATCCCCACTAAAAATCTCCCAAGGGCTCATGTAGCATGCACAAAACTTGAGTCAATAGGAATAATCCTAAATCATCGAAGATCATAAATCATAATTTTCCCGCGTAAGCTTAGGCTAAGTGCATCTTCGAAAGCAAGTAAATGCATCATCCCATAATCATTTTTGGTTCCATGCATGCATCTCGTCATCATGAATGCCATATATGCATCTTCCTCTTCACTAACGAATGTGAATTCAAACGTGAAATCAAATCCCCCTTTTTTTTTCGGCAAGGATGATCTTCACCAAAGACGACCTCCAATGAATGAAGACGCCCTCCAACATCTACGGTTTGGCAAAGACAAGCTCCGGCGTCGCAACTTGCTAAAGACGACCTCCAATGTCCACAAATGGATGAAAACGGCCCCCAAATGAAGACCACCTCCGGTGTCTACAATTCGGTCGAGACGCCAAGTTCTCGAATACAAGTCGGTCAGGGACGCCAAGTTCTCAAAATGCAAATCGGTCAGGAACGCCAAGTTCTCAAATGCAAATCAAATGCCGCTGGTCGAGACGCCAAGTTCTCAAATACAATTCGGTCGAGACGCCAAGTTCTCAAATACAGCTTCGGTCGTGGACGCCAAGTTCTCAAATGCAAATCAAATGCCGGTCGGTCGAGACGCCAAGTTCTCACATACAAATCGGTCAGAGACGCCAAGTTCTCCAATACAAATCGGTCAGGGACGCCAAGTTCTCAAATACAAATCGCTCAGAGACGCCAAGTTCTCCAAGGCAAGAAGGTCATAGACGCCAAGCTCTCCAATACAATGCGGTCAGAGACACCAAGTTCTCAAAAGCAAGAAGTCCCAATGTGAATACAAGCTCAACCACCTCTACAAGGTTGACGATCACCAGCAAGATGCAAACTCAACCAAACTCCTCCTTCAGGTCAAAATGCTTCCAAAGACAGCAAATCGTCGCCATAAAACCGCCCCACGAACAAAGAACTTAACAACTCTTCATCAACATCAGCCGTAGCCTCAGTCCTTCCGGCAACTACAGGTAAGCACAGCACAGGTATGAAAGCATATCTTAGTCAACTACTTTTCTAAAAGAACATTATCATCAGATCACGGGGCGACTTCCCAAAAATAGTCAGATCATAGGGCGACTTCCCAAAAATAGTCAGATCATAGGGCGACTTCCCAAAAATAGTCAGATCATAGGGTGACTTCCCAAAAATAGTCAAACCATAGGGCGACTTCCCCAAAACAGTCAAACCATAGGGCGACTTCCCCAAAACAGTCAAACCATAGGGCGACTTCCCAAAAATAGTCAAACCATAGGGCGACTTCCCAAAAATAGTCAGATCATAGGGCGACTTCCCAAAAATAGTCAGATCATAGGGTGACTTCCCCAAAACAGTCAAACCATAGGGCGACTTCCCAAAAATAGTCAGATCATAGGGTGACTTCCCAAAAATAGTCAAACCATAGGGCGACTTCCCAAAAATAGTCAGATCATAGGGCGACTTCCCAAAACTCCAAACCAAACCATAGGGCGACTTCCCAAAAATAGTCAAACCACAGGGCGACTTCCCAAAAATAGTCAGATCATAGGGCGACTTCCCAAAAATAGTCAGATCATAGGGTGACTTCCCAAAAATAGTCAAACCACGGGGCGACTTCCCAAAAATAGTCAGATCATAGGCGACTTCCCAAAAATAGTCGATCATAGGCGACTTCCTAAAATAGTCAATCCCTCGGGTGACTCCCAAATACGATCTAATCTCTAGGATGACTTCCCTAAAATAGTCAATCCTCGGGTGAACCCCAGATCTGATCAATCCTTGGTCCATCCATGACCGATCACCTTTCTTCCCTTTCGGTTCGTAAGCCCGAGTCTTCCCAAAGAAGAACACCTTCAAATAGCCTCCATCAGTACCGAACCTCAACTTAGGTTCATACTCCTGAACTAAGTTCCCATTTAGGTTCATACCCTCTCAAAAGAAATTCCAGCGGTTAAACGTAAGACCGAGTGCCCCGAGAAAGATAACGAGATCCCGTATCTTTCATCAAAATCATTCCTGAGCTTAAACGTAAGACCGAGTGCCCCGAGAAAGATAACGGATCCCGTATCTTTCATCAAAATCATTCACGGCAAGAAACGTAAGACCGATTTCCCGACGAATACATCTGCTTTTCCTCAAAGAAGGCTAACGAAATCCCCAGCGAAGCTAACGGAATCTCAAAAGCCAACGAAATCTCGAGTAGATCTCGAACTACGAAAGGGCTTGATTCCCACTAGGGATACGTAGGTAGCCTATCATTAGGTCCAGCCCCTCGACCAAAACGGTCACCCTATCCTTCGGCAGCAGACAAAGTCCACCGAAAGGCCATTTCAAATTAAGGTTCGAGGCGCCTAAAAAGCCATCATCATCAAGGTTCGAGGCACCTAAAACGCCATCATCAAGGTTCGAGGCACCTAAAACGCCATCTCCAAGGTTCGAGGCACCTAAAACGCCATCTTCAAGGTTCGAGGCACCTAAGACGCTATCACTAGAAAGCGATAAATCGCAATCATCCCCATCAGAGACCGAAAATGGTCATTCCTATCCCCAGCAAAGAGGATAGCCATCAGACCGAAAATGGTCATCTCTTATCCCCAGCAGAGTTTCTTTCCAATGACCGCGTAACTCGCTCATCAGGTTCGAGGCACCTAAAACGCCATCATCTCCAGGGTCAAAAACCCGAACTACGACTGGCTTGATTCCCACTCGGGATACGTAGGTAGCCTATCAATAGGTTCAGCCACTCGATCACTTGATCATCCTATCAAATATGGAGCCTTACTCTTATCGACGACCCCGCTTCCTTCGAAAACACCGTCGCCGAGGGGCTACTGTAAGTGCTCCAATTTGAGTTGGTAGTTTTTTCGTTAGAAAGTTAACGAAAGTTTTAACATTTCTAACATTTCTAACAATCTCTAACCTTCCTAACCAAGCAAGAGTAGGTTAGGGTTTGCCATTTAAAGTTAAACCAAAAAAGGAATCCAAAAAAGCAAAAGAATTAAGAAAATCCTGAAACAGCAAGTTGAAAAACAATTTCTGCTAATATTTTGAAAAATATTCTTCCTGTTCAAAGCCTGGAGCAGCATTTAATGCACCAGGCACGTTTTACAGGGACCTCCGCGCGGACATGTATGTAATTTCAGAGGGCCTATAAATTGAACCCTCCTCTCTCAGTTTACACAACACAACTTACTCACAAAGAACGGTTACGGCGAATATAGAGAGAAAACAGTGGGAATCCTTAGATTGCCACCATTTTCTCTTGAATCTTTCCCAATCAAATACCAAACACACCAAACCTTGATACTCCTCAAGCCAAACACCAAATCTTGATACTCCTCAAGTCAAATTCCAAGCCTAGGAAGATAGGGTGTCACCATTGGTAAAGCCCTCCTTCTCAAAACCCTAAAATTCTCTTTTGATCTCTTGATCATCTTGTTCTTCTTACTTTGACTTATTTTATGTCTAGTTTAACTTGAGTTTTGACCTAAGATGGTCATCTTGAAGTTCATCTTCATGAATGACCATCTCAAGTGGTCCACATTTTAGATCTTTAGTCAATTCTTTCTCCTTGGTTTCATCTTTACAAAACCCCCTTTCCCTTTGCAAAGGACATGTTTCAACCCCATAAATTCCCCAAGGATGACTTGAATATGATAACCACTTAACAAAAGGTAGTGGTATCAAGTCTAGGGATGAAAATGGGGTGAACATAGATGCAAATCCCCCAAAAATCACATTTTCCCTCAAGAACATCTTGCTGTCCAGTAGCATTGTTCTGAGACCTCAGTCCATTTTCCTATTTTTTGGACCCAGTAAAACTTGGAATTAGATGTTGACTACAAAACACTTTTTGTATCCAACATCCAGAGCTTTCCAAACATATTTTTATTTTATTTTTTGAGTGAGTAAACCTCCTTTTTTCAATTTTTCTTTTAGAGGCCAGTTCATCAGCTTCTGGAAATCCAGATTTCACATCTGAGATTTCCAGAAGGTTTTGACCCCTCAAATTACTTCCAAAATGGAAAGTTCCTTTGCATAAACCCTATTTAGGGTGTTTTGAGCAACTTTCATTCTCGGACTTTCCCCAGATTCTGAAGTTTTGAAGCCTTTAAGTCCATTTCAAAGTCAAGGGTCAACTGCCTTCTTTCATTCTGGCAGAATGGTTTTTCAAATCCAAAAATCTTTTGAGTGCCAAGACTCGACCCAAAAATCATACCAAAAATCTTGGGGATTTTTCAAAGTCTTATAAAGAGTTCCCCATTTTTGTTTTTCTCAGTTTCAACTCATTTTGGCCAAAACACACACACACACACACACACAAATGATTTTCAGCTTGGAAGACTCGTTTTACGAGGCGCGTCGGGTGCACACTAACGTCCTTCCCGACGCGTAACATGACCTCCGAACCTAAATGTCTGATCTCGGGCTTTTTTCAAAGTTTTGGCCCTCAAAATTAAAATGGCGTGGCGACTCCGTTTTCGTTGATTTTCTTTTAAACAAAAATGGGAAAATTTTCGGATACACATTCATCACACAGTGCATATGGGCATTATTTTTTACCTGTTCAATTTTTTATGCATGTTTCATTTTATTTATTTTTTGATCAACTTACTTGCTTATTTGCCAAAATAAAAAGAAGGTAATCACTAAATAGATGTGCGAAGTACAGGTTCCGCCTTAAGGGCGCCTTTTTCAAATACAGTTCAAGTCAAATTGTTTCGGACAATACATACATTTTGTCTAAAAAGCAACAAAGAAGGACTACTCCGAGTCCTGCTCGTTATCCGAGCACTCGACGCACTGCTCCGCAGCAGCCGGATCCGTCGAAAACAAGAAATCTCCGAATTCCTCCAGGCGAGAATACGCGAAAGGCCTCCTCTGCTTCTGCGAACTCGAAGACTCTCCCCTCTCATGCCCCGAGTACGAAGGAGGATGAGCTCCAAACCCAGCCGTTCCGCCCGCGAACTGGCCAAATCCCTGCGCAAAGTCCTCTCCACCAGCCGTGGGAGCAGACAAACCTCTCGGCCTAGACGGCCTCGGCTCACGAACATCCACGCTCCTCCGGGAACTGCACCTCAGGAACGCCACGAGCCTCCTAGTGTAGTTGGCCCACCCGTCCAACTGTCTCATGGCCTGATTATACGTACGGCCAGACACCTGCAAACCAGGAAAGTCATCAAAAGACAAGCAGAAAGTACAGATGCAACATTTGCAGAATGCTACTATCAAATGCAGAAAATCAAAAGTGCTCACCGAAGCGTTGTGGTCCACCCTGTACTGAGGTCTCGGTTCCTCCGTGATCGGGATAACCAGCCGCCTGCGCGAACCGTCCAGCCCCTCGTACGCCAACCTAGCGTGTGGGAGCGGGAAATCTCGGGGATATCCAGGGCCCTCGCCCTCTCTGTGCTGCACCTGCGGGCTCCTCAGCCTCATCCTCAAGAAAGTGTCATAGTCGGATCCCGCTATGACATACTCGGTATAGAACACACCCTGTCTATACCGCTCCAACTCCTCCATCGGCATCGACAGAGGATGCTGCATGTGCAGAGGCGGATCCACCGGCACCATCAGAAGGGACCCCGGGCCATGTTGACAGGTCACCCTCATAGCACCAGACCTGTCAAGCAAATGGAAAGTTATGTCAGCTACAGAGCAGATACATACGAGTACAAAAAAAGAGACAAGGAAGAGAAAATGACGTGAACTTACATCCAAAGCAAACGAGAAACAGCTCAAGGAGCTCTCCTCTCCCCTCGAGAACCTGTCCAAGGAGTGGTATAGCTTGGCCAGTCCAGCCTCCCCCCATGCATACCCCCTCACGGCATCCAGGTCTGTCAGCGACCCGAGCAAAGGGAAGTGACAGGACATGTCAGAAGTCGGGAACAGAGTCGCTGACAACGCGAACCATATGAACCCTCGAGCCAGACGCTCAGCGGTCATCCTAGGGGACCCCTCCCCATAATCAGCAATACCCGTCTGCAGATGCCTCTCCATCGACCTGTACCGAATACCTAAGCCCCTAGCATCGGTAATATCGAAACCCAGCAGCTCAGACAACTGCCCCGGGGTATAACCATCCACCCACACCAGCGCGTTGCCCCAGGTCGGCATCCCAGTGATAGCAGCAAAGTCAGTAGGAGTCACCGTCGCCTCCCCCCATCTGAAATGAAAAGTGTGGGTCGTATCCCACCAGTACTCGCTCAGAGCTACGTACATGGACCTCGCCCTCTGCGTCACAGCCACCGCGGCTACCGCACTGATAAATCCAGCCAATCCGGAGTCAACCACCAGCTGCCGTGGACTCCTCTCTCCGTCTCGAGCCTCATCCGGGAATATCTCCCACAGCGCTCTCACTGCCTCGAAGGCTTCCCGACTCTTCTGAGTATGAACATCAACTGTCCCTCACCCCTGCAGGTGAACAAAGCAAGAATACGTTAATACAGAAGCGACATCAACAGAGTGCACGAACGCATGTCAAAATGATGCAATGCCGATGCAGTTCTCGTTTCTTTCCTAAAATATTTCCATCCCGTTTGGAGTATTGATGGTCCAAACTTTCAAAACAATTCGAAAACTCCGTCGAATCCGGAACTTTCAAAGCCTTTCGAAAACTCCGTCGAATCCGGAACTTTCAAAACCCTTCGAAAACTCCGTCGAATCCGGAACTTTCAAAGCATTTCGAAAACTCCGTCGAATCCGGAACTTTCAAAACATTTTGAAAACTCCGTCGAATTCGGAACTTTCAAAGCCCTTCAAAAACTCCGTCGAATCCGAAACTTTCAAAGCCGTTCGAAAACTCCGTCGAAACCGAAACTTTCAAAACCCTTCGAAAACTCCGTTGAATTCGGAACTTTCAAATTCTTTCGAACATTTCGAAAATTTACTCCGTCCCGATTTAAACATGCTTTAAATTCGGAAAACACATCTAGGCATGGAATTTTGCAACCAAAATTTTTATGTCATCTACCCACATTGTCAATTGAACTACATCCTGGTCAATTTCGACAAAGGCGCATAGCAAAGTCAAAAGCCCCAATTCGGGCACCAAAATCCCTAACTCGTTCCTAGTCAAAATTCTAACATTTAAAGAATACACATTCTTAAAATTAATGGAATTTGAAGGAAGTTTACCTGTCTCTCGATCCCTCCTTTGGATTTGTGGTTCTCCCTAACCGGGTAGAACTCCGCCGGATTCAATGGATGAGTAATGGTTCGAATGGTCCGAACAAACCGCGTTCTTTCGTCATCAGTCCTTCCATGACGAGCCATTGGTTCCTAATCACCTTCCATGTCGATTTTCCTTCACAAATTTGAGCAAAACTCACAATTTGGGGTGAAAATTTTCTCTCTTTTCTCTCCTCTCCCATCGGAAAAAATGGAGAAATGACCAACTTTTACCTCGGCCTCGGCGCTGATAACAACCTGGTCAACTTCAAGTTCAGTCCAGCCGGACTCTTGCTGCAACAGAAAGATTCCTTGCCACTTTGGCCCCTCAACTTTTCATAGTTCCAATTTTACCCCTTTTGGCCCCCAAAAGTGTAAAATTTCCCCCAGTTAGACATTTCTAACACCCCATTCCCCGAGGATCCATTCTCCGTTAGTTTTCACTAACGCTCGTCTCCAGACGTTAAATTCCCAGTTAGTTTTCACTAACGCTCGTCTCCAGACGTTAAATTCTCAGTTAGTTTTCACTAACGCCTGTCTCCAGACGTTAAATTCTCAGTTAGTCCTCACTAATGCTCGTCTCCAGACGTTAAATTCTCAATCCCCAGTCGACGTTTGACATTCAAACGCTCACTTTCATCTCAAGTTGACGTTTGACATTCAAACGTTCAATCCCATCTCCGGACATTCTAGTTACATTTTCGTCTCCCGACGTCAAAATTTATGTTGGTTTTCACCATCGTTCACTTCTCCGGCCGCCAGTCGTAAGCCCGATCGTCCCACCTCGGCAGCCATCATGGTAAGCCCGCACAATAATCCCTCTTCGTCCATCAAGGTAAGCCCGAACGCCCATCCCCAGTAGGATTCTAAAGAAGAAACGTCAATCCTTTCGAGTTGTTAATAACGCCAATTTAACACAACCATTCCCAGGATTGTCACCCTATCCCCAGCAGGATAAACCTGGCCGTCATCGTAAGTCAAGCACTCAAGGCACGAACGCCTCTGTCTCAGGATAAACGTATCCTCGCAACTCCGATTTGAGGCGCCACACGCCCTCGTATGTTTCGGCAACTCCGGTTTGAGGCGCCACACGCCCTCGTATGTCCCAGCAACTCCGGTTTGAGGCGCCACATGCCCTCGTATGTTCCCGCCACTCCGGTCTGAGGCGCCACACACTCTCGAAGGTTTCAGAAATCCTAGGTTCAGACGCCTCACAATAGTCTCCATTCAGGTTCAGACGCCTCCCAACAGTCTCGCTTAGGTCAAGGTCCCCACGCGCGGCTCCTTGCACCTACGAACTACGACCGGCTTGATTCCCGCTCAGGATACGTAGGAATCCTTTCGCTAAGGGTTCAGCCAGCTGACCGCCCAGATCTTTCAAAGTAAGGCATCCCGATTTGGATCCTTATCTTTTTCAACGACCCCACTTCCTTCGGAAGAGACGTCGCTGAGGGGCTAACTATAAGTACCCAAATTCGGATCGTCAAAATCCGTTAAAAGTTAACCGGAATCCGTTAACTTGCCCGCTCCAGGTTAACCGGAACCCGTTAAGCTCCCCGTTCTCAAGCCAACGAGACGTCCCGGGACTGCCCCATGCATCCCAACGTCGAAACGTACTTAACACACGTCATCGCACGTAAAAGTACGGCTTTCCCTGAAAAACGCACTTTCCGGCACTTTTCGGGGGCGTTTCGGACATTTTCCGGACTGTTATTTTAAAAATGGACAAAACCGGGACCCGGGCACGAACTCCCGCAAAGCCTGGTGAGTCATGGGACACGTGGCATGCATGCCACCTCCCTCTAGTCACCCTTCAATCAAAAATCAAGGAGAAAAGACTAAAATACCCCTGGTATACAGTCTCAGTCCGGCCGGACTCCTTTGCAGACTTTCAGAAATTGCCAGCAAGTCCCTCCAATTTCCAAAGTTTCACAAAACCCCCTGGATTTCAAGCTAAGTCCGTCCGGACTCATACTGAAATTTCACCTATAAATAGATGGGCTGTCAAAGCCATTAACAAAAACAAAATCACTCTCCAAATTCACCATAGCCACGGCCTAAAGTGGTTCTCCCCCTTCCCGAGCCCGATTTTACCTCGTTTTGCGTGAAACCTCCGTATTTCAATCAAATACGCCCCTCACCACCTTAAAACACCATCCCAAACCACTTTCTGTATCCCGTATACACTCTCCAAGCCAAAGGAGTCGACCCTAGCCATAGGTATAACTCCCTCTCTCTAATCTCTCGTTCCGCCTCGGTTTACGCGCCAGTCGCTATAACCGTTTCGGACGAACATCGTTGAAATGTAGACGCCTTCGTCTAACGGGGTTCGATACGTTTTAGCCCCTCGATCCTCTTATCTTCCCGTAAGAGAAGTAATCTTGGGTTAAAACGGCGTTCCGACCCCGTTCCATTTACTTTTATGTCATTTACAATTCCGGATCGATTGATCATCGATCGTCATTTAAATTTCTGTCATTTACAATTCCGGACGGTTTGATCCGTCGAACGTCGTTTACTTTTACGCAAATTTACCATTCCGAGTCGTTTGGCTCGTCGATCGTCATTTACAATTCCGAGTCGTTTGGCTCGTCGATCGTCATTTACAATTCCGGATCGTTTGATTCCGTTGATACCGCACTTTAAACACTGTCATTTACAAAGTCCGACCCCGTTTGGATCGTGATAGTATTTACTTTTCAAGGTCCGATTCGCAACCCGATTTGTTGATTGCATGTCATTTAATACGTTTTTTCCCGTAAAAATCGTTAACAATGTAATGCCCGGTTCAAAACCGGAGTTCGACCTTCGAACTCTCTTTAAAAATGCGCGAAATGATGTTTGGCATCCAAACGCACATCTTCAAACTTAAAAGCCGTCATTTGACACTCAAATCATTTAATACATTTTTTCCCGTAAAAATCGTTAACAATGTAATACCCGGTTCAAAATCGGAGTTCGACCTTCGAACTCTCTTTCAAAATGCGCGAAATGACGTTTGGCATCCAAACGCTCATCTTCAAAACTCAAAATCCGACGTTTGACATTCAAACGCTCTTTTCTTAAAAGTCAACATTTGACACTTAAGATAAACAGATAAAATCAGCATTCGCGCCACTTTTCCTAAAAACTTCAAAACCGACGTTTGTCATTCAAACGCTCGCCTTTTCAAACAAAGTCACCTAATCAACGTTTGACATTCAAACCAAGATTAAGCTTGTCATTCAAGCCCCCATTTCAAAAATGCAAACACACACACACACACACACACGTTTTCGAGAAAGGTAGAAAGACTCGTCATACGAGGCGTTTGGGTGATCTCGTAATACTCTTCCCGAAACGTAACGTGACCTCCGAACCTAACAATCTCTGGTACCAAAAAAGCTTTTTACTCGTTTTTGCTACCAATAAAAATGACCCCCCGTTTTCAAAGCTTTTTTCTAAGTTTTTGCTGCCAATAAAAACGACACCATTTTCACAAAAGCCGTTTCTCAACATTTGAGCTCAAAATACAAAAACCGCGTGGCGACTCCTCTCCTTCCCGAAAAGCGAGGTCTCAGACACCAACCCTCCGCGAAAGACAACCGCTTTCGCTCGCGCGAATCCGGGTAATTTCACATGGGCGTCCTCGTTCATCTATCTCGGCATCAACAATGCCGACCAAGGCTCAGCAAGCGAGCATAAACAAAGCCCAACTCAAAGGTCGAGGAGACCTCCCTCGTAGGCCGAGATCATCTCCCTTGAGGACGAGGTGGCTCCCTCGGTTATGATATCATCACGATGGGCTCCACTTATTCCTCATCCCTTCCCCAGCTCATCATGGACCGAGATGGCCATGTATGACGAGGAAGGGAATATATGCATCCCGTCATATCGACGTGAGCTTGTGCAGTCCCATTCCAACAAGGACAATAAGCAGTTATAATCTAATCAGGATTGTAACCTCCTGTACCAAATCAAGTCAAGTAAGGACTCTCCAACAGATATAATCCTCTTAGGATTATATCTTATCTCTTTACAGTCCAAGTTCAACATGAATTCTACATATCCATCACTATAAATACAAGCCATTATTTTCATATTCTGGTACGTTATCTTTTTAACTCGAAGCTCTGTCAATTTGATTTCTCTCTATACAAACCATGAACTTACTCTCACGCCGGAGGGCCTTCGCCGGTGAAGCCCCGACTTAGTTTACGTTTCTTGTCTTATTTTCAGGCCATTCAATCGCCGGAGTACAATATATCACTTGGATTTGGGCTGATTCGACTTTTTGGCATCATGAAACCCCTCTTTTTCCCTTTATACCCCTTTCCCTTATCCCCACACACTCACACCCACCCACTCACACACATTAACCCCAAATCAGATTTTTAGAGAGAGAAAGAGAGAAAATCAGAAATTTTTAGAGAGAGAAACATTGTAAAATAAGGTAATTTTGGTTCGATTCGTTCGAAAATTACTTCATATAATTTAATTCGTTCGATTAATGTTTTAAGTTGAGAATTTTTGGGTTCAATTTATTTCAAATTCTGGGTTTGTGGTGGTTCGGTCAGTACTGACCGAAATTGTAGATCTGTTCGGCCAGTAGTGGCCGAACTTTTTGAAAAAGTTCAGCCACACCCGGCCGAACTTTTTGAATAAGTTCAGCCACACCCAACCGAACTTCGGGTGTGGCCGAACTTTTTTTGTTTTTCGGCCGGGTGTGGCCGGACTTTTTTATTTTTTCAGCCGGGTGTGACCGATTCTGGTCAAAAAATCATCAAACTGTGACCGAATTTTTGCCCCGAAAGAATATTTAAGACAATAATTTAATACATTTATATGGTTACAAAGTGAAGAAGTATTTAGAAATGGAATTAACACTGAGTTTTAAAAAAATAAGTATATAAAAATGGAAATATGAATTTAAGGATATTAGAGTTATTTCATTATATAGCAATTTTGAAATTTTAAAGCTACTGGTTTACTCAACAATTTTACGGGTTTATATAACAATTCTCTTTTTGATTTTGGGACACAGAAAGAAGTTGGTCAAACTGGACTCGCTTGGTCACCGATTTATAGATTTTTACTCTGTATGATTCGGTCATCAATACTTTTTAATATTCATTTTAGTCACTCATCTACACATTTAGTATTTCATGTCATCTGTTCGTTCATGTTCCATTATTTTATCGTTAAATCTGCGTGTGGTACGCTTACATCACAATTTTTGCTTAGGTGGACCGAAACATTAATGATAAACTATTGACCCAGTCGGACCTACCTTAGGCATTAAGAGCAGCAACAACGATGACCAAAATTACCTGGGCTTGCTGACATGGACGTCATGACCGGCTACAATGGTGACCAAGGAAATGGGCTTGGATGACCAGGAAATTTTTTGGGCTGCCAGATAGAGCCGTCAAGTTGGGACTGTCCTGTCGGAACGTCCCGTCCCGCCATACAAATGGGACGGGATGGGACGGAAAATTTTAGGCCCGCGAAAATTCGTCCCGTCCCGCATTAGGTGCGGGACAACATAGTGCGGTCACGCCCATCCTGTCCCGTCCCGTCAAGTAGGCTTGCTGATGAGTTGGTCTTGCCTTGGCTCGACCGGACTTGGCCTTGCCTTGGCTCGGCCTTGGCCTTGGGATTGTCCGGCCGTGGCCTTGGAGGTTTATCCCACATCGAAAGAATAACAAACTAAAATGTGGCATGTAGCTATATATATGAAGCTGAAGCTGGGATAGCAAGCATCAATCGGCTGTGGCCTTGGCTATGGCCGGCCTTGGCCGTGGCCTTGGAGGTTATCCCGCCTAGTCAACATCTAATCCTACCAAGTCAACGGGCCCCGCATTGTCCCGTGTCCCGCAGTAGATTTGGGACGGGACGGAATATTTTAGTCCCGCAAAAATTCGTCTCGTCCCGTCCCGCATTAGTCGCGGGACAATATAATTTCGTCCCGTCCCGCATTAGTCGCGGGACAATATAATTTCGTCCCGTCCCGTTATCCCGTATTAACGGCTCTACTGCCAGATGACCAAAGGTCATCAAAATCATTTGGGTCCTTCCTCATCAAAATATTAATATTAATATAATATATTAATATATTAATATTAATATAATATATTAATAAATTAATATTAATATATGTTATTTTGGGAGGATTATGTAGAAGAGAAAATTTTTAAAAAAATTCATAC
Organism: Adenophora triphylla var. japonica; assembly: GCA_022495995.1. Taxonomy (NCBI): domain Eukaryota; kingdom Viridiplantae; phylum Streptophyta; class Magnoliopsida; order Asterales; family Campanulaceae; genus Adenophora; species Adenophora triphylla. Next base: position 81,172 of record JAFEMH010006833.1, on the reverse strand, counting down.
CCTTTCCGTCCCCTTCCAAAAAAAAAAATGGGGAGCAATCTTAGAAAGGAAAATAAATTAGACTTGGGCAACTTTCTATAAGGCCCTTCGGGCAACATTTAAATTCAATGTAGGACACATAATTTTAAAAATTTCAGACACCCCTCGTTATCTTATAAGAATTATAAGATTACTTTATCTCTTATGATTGACTCATATGACTACTTTGTCTCTTGTAATTAACTTATAAGTCAAAAAAAAATTCATTTATCACATTATTAAACTCAAGTAAAATCACTTATTTACAGAAATGGCACCAAATAAGTCATTTATTTACAGAAATGGCACCAAATAAGTCACTTATAACTAAAATATAAGACACCTCTTATAATTAAGTTATAAGACAATATTTTCAAAATTTCCAATAATAGGTAGGAAATAATCTAATAATTTACACATTACAAATTCTTATAACTAAAGTATAAGATCAAGTCACCTCTTATAATTAAGCTATAAGACAATTTTTTAACAAAAAAAAAATCAAAAATTACAATAGTAACTGTAAATAAATTTGAAATTTACACATTACAACTCTTATAACTAAAATATAAAAGCCAAAATATATCGATAATTCACGAATTTATCAAAAAGCCAACTAGGAACAAGTTAGCTAACAACATCAACCACATTCGTTGCAATAAAAAGTTTATCAATTAATTACAAAACCAAATTAAGGTTTCTGTAACGTTTCCAGACACATAAGCAAACTCATTTCCATTCAAACCAAAAATGTCGCTGTTATTTTAGAAGTAAGGATAAATTTAACCAAACATAAATATAAAAATACAGACTACCAAATATGTAATTCTTGTGCTGTTTTCTGTCTAATTTGTGTGTACTCGATGTATAACATCTCTGTTCCATCTCTATCTACTAGGTAAAATAAATCATTAAACCTATAAAACCTCTCTCCGAATCGAACAAACATTACAGCAGTCCCATTATTGTGGTCAACCGCATACTCTACATTGCCATATTCGTGTAGATCTACTTCGAAGAACTCGGCCGAATCTAGAGAGCCCGGTCATATCCGAGTCAGATTTTAAGGGAGAGAGATCCAGTCTGCTGAGTTAGTGGTTAGAGATGACGGAGATCGAAGAAGATAAAGGTCGCCGATCGCCGGAGGGGGTGAGGAAGACGAAAAGGGAGATTGTTAGGGTTTGTTGAGAGAGAGAGAGAGGAGAAAGAAATATGAGAAAATGATGTGAGGGGAGGGGAGGGGCGGAGAGGAAATGACGTGAGAGGAGGGAGGAGACGGGGAGTCTAGAGGTGTCTGGAGAATTACTATTTCGGGTGAACTCGTTATTTGAGATTTACAAAAGACCTCTTTTTAAAATGGAATAAAATCTATACACGGGGGTCCTTGAGGAATTTTTCCATTAAAGTTCCTCCCTTTCCTTTCATTTCTCACGTTTTTTTAAGCTCGAGAACGACCCTTCTCGACCCTTATTGTAAGGAAAAAAAAAAGTACACATTGATATACGTTTGCCCCTCAATTACATTCAGATGATTTCTAAACTCTGAATAAATCCAAAAATGCCTCCACCACTGAATTCATAACATTTCTTAATTAATCTAGTAAAAAAAAAAAACATGACCTAACTAACCAAGAGATATCAAACAACAAAGTTGTCATACTTGTAACTTTCAGATCTCCCCACCTAAACCCAAAATCATGTGAATGCTTTAAATATTCATCAAAGCCTAGCCACACCATTATCAACCCATTTGCCACTCTCCTCCCAGCACCAAACCAAGCTTGACAACTTCCTCAGATTTACCCGTCTATGAATCTTGGGGATGGATTCATGGACCCTAGGACCATGGAAGCGCAAGCACCAACACCTCGGTTATCAAAAAAAAAAATTGACAACTTCCAACCCAGTTTCAAAACAACAACAAAAAGCATACAATCCAAGATCTGGGAGCGATAAGTATGAAATTATTTATACTTCTAACCATTTTAAGGACTAAAATCTGACAAACGGACATGAAAAAGAATCTAAAATCACAGCAATAAACACAAATTTGTAAATAGTGATGCAAAGGATCTTTAGTAATACATGATGTTTCCTAAAAAAGGATACAGTATGAGACACAAATAAGGTAACAACAGTTTTTTTTAACCTTAAAACTCACATATTCAACAGAAGGGGGGCAAAAACCGCCTTTTCTTTTCTGTGTTTCTTCTCGCCTTTTCTTCTACTCCTCGTCACTATCATTGCCAAAAACTGATGCAACAGCTACTTTTGGCTTCTTTTTTACTGCACTGACGCTTGCAGTCTAGAATACACATATACGTGGAAATTCCATCAGTAAGTTAATATAATATGCATATACTTCATTTCCTATAAATAGCAAATATATTTATGTTATGATTAAAAGTCACATCACTGGCCAATCCAGATGACCAGCTCGCATGCGAGTCGGCAGGGGCGGAGCCAGGGGGGGGCAGGAGGGGGCACTCGCCCCCCCCAGCGGCGGAAATGCAGTGGAAAAATTTTTTTTTTGCCCCCCCCATATTTTTGTTATATATGTATATATATAATTAACTTCAAGATTAATACCAGTGAGTGGTGTGGTTCAGTGGTAGAAGGGGTGAAGTTAAAGCCTTTGATCCATGTTCGAACCCTGTTACCTACATTTTCAATTAATTTTATTTGTCTTCCATCTTTGCTATTCTTTTCTTCTTAACGGTTTGTTTTTCCTCTTTCTCCTAATTTCCTCACATTTTTTCACTCTTAATTAATTAGTTAGGCTTTTCCCATTTTTTTTGTTTTTGGTCTTTTTTCCTATTATCCCAAGTTTAATTAGCAAATTTGATTTTCTTTTTTTGTACTTAGTAATATATTTTAATAAATTGTTTGCGTTAAATACTTCAACATTATTTCAATCGTTCTTAGAATTATTTACTTTTATCATTTTTGTTAACTAAAATACATTGTATTTCATGGATCCGACCCATTTTTTACTTGTCCGACCCGAAAAAATTTTTTCGGGGGCGCTGCCCCCGAACCCCCGTGTAATCTTGCCCCCCCCTCGGCCAATTCCTGGCTCCGCCCCTGCGAGTCGGGGCTTCTTTACCCCAGTAATTATAATACTTGCATAGTTGCTAAATTGATTCAAAGTCAAACAAATGCCTATGCTGAAAAATAAATAATAAAACTCAATCAAAGTAGCAATCTACTCATGGCCCGATGCGAGTGAAACTGGATAAGACGTTCAGCAAATACTTTGGCGGTTAGTTTAAGTAGCTAATAAACACGACAACATAAAAAATCCAAGCATACAAGAATATGGGGCTCAATTTTAGCTTCTTTTTTTTTTCCAACGCTTAGTTGTACCTACATTCAAAGACAAAAATGTTCAAGGGGGTCCACTTTGAATGTTCCCTCAAAACAACTGGACTAAGCATAGCCCACGAAACAGCGCCTGAACGGGGATTGCTCAGTGGCTTGAGCTTCATGCTCGAATATAATGCAACCATGAGGCCAGTGTTCAAGTCCTGATGGGTAGTTTCCCAGGATTACTAGGTCTGCGGGATATGAGGCCTTTCCATGATCCATTATGGTTTAGCCACATTGGTGGGTCCAATGAAAACACATCAAGGAAAGGAGAGACGAGACAAAGTTAACTATTGGCTTCTAAAGACCGATGAAAGGACAAAAAAAGTGTTTTGTAGCCAGAATCAGGATGAACAAGGGAACTTGACGAAACAACAGATCTAGAGGGCTGCCCACGCTTGGGCGCACGCCAACAATGTAGTCGTGCTCTCAACAATCCAGGCCAAAGCACGAGATAAATACCGAGAAAGATTAAGGGCACCGTATGGCAGCCCGGAGGAGTAAAGACCCATCGTACAGCAACGTAATTGCCGTACAGTTTTCGGATTCCAGTTTGTTATAGGTTTAGGGTTTTGGTGTATCCACATATAAGCCAAAGTAATTGCCGTAACTTGATTGTAACACACACAGAGAGAGTTTATAATGCATAAACTTGACTTGGTAGCATCAGTGGAGCAGAGTTGATTTGACGAACTCGGTTAACAATTCGTGTGTTCTTCACTGTTTTTTTTATTGTTCTTGTTGTTCTCATCTATACTACAGGCCAACTTCCCAACAAAAAGAGCTTGGAATTTCCAAGAAACTACATTCCACTACTGACGTAGCGGAAGACTTGATAGAAGATCGATTCCTGTTGTAATCGACCGGGATAGATATCAATTACTGTTGTAATTGAATCTGCACACAACACTAGTAGAATTTAATCAATACCAAGAGTCGGCAGAAACAAATAGCCAGTAATCGATCTTCAATTCTAGAGAATTTAATCGATACAAGGAATTGGCATCCAAAAGGAATTTAATCCGACTCTTGGGAAACAAAGGGTAAACACCCAATATCAATTTTCATTCATCATCAGAGCTCCCTTTTACAATACCCTAACACTGTTATAAATACTAAAGAAACCCTAAAACAACTTATAAATGAAAAGACCAAAATACCCTAACTAATTATTTTATAAAAACCTAAAACCCTAAAATATAATGAAGCCCGTTTGTAGCAGCGCCGCCTTGCACGGTCGCTCCTCCACAAGTTGCACGGCCGCTCCCACAATTGCCCTGCATCATTTCTCGCCTCCTTTGAAAGACTCGTCCACGAGTTTATACCCACGATAGGGACACCACGGGTTTATTCCTCCGAGGCCTGTTGATTGAACAAGTCGGTCACCCTGCCTTTTAAATATTTGAACAAGTCGGCCGGTCATCCTGCCTTTTAAATGTCCCAACAAGTGGCCAGCCTACCCATTAAATGTTCCCTCACCAATTCCAAGGATTTGAACCGGAAGCTCTGATACCAACTGACGTAGCGGAAGACTTGATAAAAGATCGATTACTGTTGTAATCGACCGGGATAGATATCAATTACTGTTGTAATTGAATCTGCACATAACACTAGTAGAATTTAATCAATACCAAGAGTCAGCAGAAACAAATAGCCAGTAATCGATCTTCAATTCTCGTAGAATTTAATCGATACAAGGAATTGGCATCCAAAAGGAATTTAATCCGACTCTTGGAAAACAAAGGGATAAACACCCAATATCAATTTTCATTCATCATCAGAGCTCCCTTTTACAATACCCTAACACTATTATAAATACTAAAGAAACCCTAAAACAACTTATAAATGAAAAGACCAAAATACCCTAACTAATTATTTTATAAAAACCTAAAACCCTAAAATATAATGAAGCCCGTTAGTAGTAGCGCCGCCTTACACGGCCGCTCCTCCACAAGCTGCACGGCCGCTCCCACAATTGTCCTGCATCATTTCTCGCCTCCTGTGAAAGACTCGTCCACGAGTCTATACCCACGATAGGGACACCACGGGTTTATTCCTCCGAGGCCTGTTGATTGAACAAGTCGGTCACCCTGCCTTTTAAATGTTTGAACAAGTCGGCCGGTCATCCGGCCTTTTAAATGTCCCAACAAGTCGGCCAGCCTACCCGTTAAATGTTCCCTCACAAATTCCAAGGATTTGAACCGGAAGCTCTGATACCAACTGAAGCAGCGGAAGACTTTGATAGAAGATCGATTACTATTGTAATCGACCGGGATAGATATCAATTACTGTTGCAATTGAATATGCACACAATACTAGTAGAATTTAATCAATACCAAGAGTCGGCAGAATCAAATAGCCAGTAATCGATCTTCAATTCTCGTAGAATTTAATCGATACAAGGAATTGACATCCAAAAGGAATTTAATCCGACTCTTGGGAAACAAAGGGATAAACACCCAATATCAATTTTCATTCATCATTAGAGCTCCCTTTTACAATACCTTAACACTATTATAAATACTAAAGAAACCCTAAAACAACTAATAAATGAAAAGACCAAAATACCCTAACTAGTTATTTTATAAAAACCTAAAACCCTAAAATATAATGAAGCCCGTTTGTAGCAGCGCCGCCTTGCAATCGACCGGGATAGATATCAATTACTGTTGTAATTGAATCTGCACACAACACTAGTAGAATTTAATCAATACCAAGAGTCGGCAGAAACAAATAGCCAGTAATCGATCTTCAATTCTCGTAGAATTTAATCGATACAAGGAATTGGCATCCAAAAGGAATTTAATCCGACTCTTGGGAAACAAAGGGTAAACACCCAATATCAATTTTCATTCATCATCAGAGCTCCCTTTTACAATACCCTAACACTATTATAAATACTAAAGAAACCCTAAAACAACTTATAAATGAAAAGACCAAAATACCCTAACTAATTATTTTATAAAAACCTAAAATCCTAAAATATAATGAAGCTCGTTTGTAGCAGCGCCACCTTGCATGGCCGCTCCTCCACAAGCTGCACGACCGCTCCCACAATTGTCCTGCATCAACTACTTACCTCGGTCTCCCTCTCATTTTAAGCCTCTAAGGGTGGATAAGAAAGGAGATACACCCTCCGTCCCATATTGATTGTCCCATTTGACAATTCAAACATTTTAACAACCTAAGTTCATCTATATTACTGACTTTAACGAGGTTTACTTAATGCTCTATTACACCCTATTCTTCCTTAGTTTGGCTCTTATCCTCTCCTCTCTCCCTATTCTTTCTTGGTTGGCAATATTGGAAATTTAATAATTTTAACCTAACAATTATATAGAAATGAGACTATCTTTTTGGTACAAAAAATATGGAAAATTGGACATCTTTATGGGGCAGAGGGAGTGTATTAGAAGAAAAAAAGTAGATGATTACAATAAGACGGATAAGCCTCCCCACCCCTAGCCCCCCAAAAACACCACCACTACCACCAAAGCCCGCCCATAGAGAGGCCAAATGGTACCCACAAAAGATGCCTACAGAAAGCCTGATTCATGAAAACGCTGAAGTTTCTTTTGGTCCATATATACGAAAGAAAGACAAAATATCCCATATTATCACAACTTCCTTTCATCTCCGCCAATCCCAAATTATTGAAACATAATCTAGAGAAAAAAAATGGGATGAACCCCATTCTATTCTACCTGATAACCTAATCTATCCAACAACAACAAAGTCTTAGTCCCAAAAATATTTGGGGTCGGCTAACATAAATCCTCATATGTCATCGTGAAGAAAAGATATAAGAAGAGAAGAAAAAAAAATAGTAATAATAAAAGAATAAATATATAATAGATAGGGAAAATGAAAATGGAAATAAGAATTATAAAAAAATCAACCTCCACCCACATGAATTTCTACCCTCCACTCCAGCCTTTTCAATGCCATATTTTCATCCAATCCAAGTAAACTCATCATTTTCAATCACCCTAATCCAAGTTTGTTGTCTTTCCCTACCCCTCGCCATTTTATCACTTTTATCACTTCTCCACTCGTCATGCCTCCTAACCTCCTAACTGGTACATCACTTTGTCTCCGTCTCACATGACCAAACCATCTTAGATGATTCTTCCTTAACTTATCTCAATAGGCGCAACTCCTACTTTACCCATGATCAACTCATACCTCAAACAATCATTTCTTGTATACCCACACATAAATCGTAGCATATGCATCTTCGTTACCTTCTTTATATGAAGGTGCATTGTTTCACGGCACAACAATCAATGCCATAAAGCAGTGTCAGCCTAATTGTCGTCCGATAGAATTTTCCCATCTATGAGGCATGTCGGGATCACATAAACCCTGTGGCACTCTTGCACTTTAACCAAGCTGCTTTAATCCTATTAGTCACATTTCCATCCAATTTTACATCCTTTTGGATGATGGATCATCCAAAATAGGTAAAAAAAAACTCAGAAGATTGGACACTCTTTCCATCAAATGTGATCACTCTTGCCTCCCTGCTTTCAACTCTGCTAAACTTACACTCCAAATATTCAGTCTTGCTTCGGCTCAATAGTCTAAAACCTCGAGATTCCAAAGTGTGACTCCACAAGTACAATTTACTTTGAACACCCTCTTTTATCTCATCAATCAGCACAATATTATCTGCGAACAAAATACACCACGGTTTATCATATTGGATTGACCTCGTCAATTCGTCCATTATCAAAGCAAAGAGAAAGGGACTAAGTGCAGAATCTTGATGCACTCTAATCGTAAGACGAAACTCTTTTATCTTTCCAACACTATTCCGTACACTAGTACTATACTAACTCCATTATACATGTACTTGATAATATTAATATATTTCTTTTAAAAACCTTTCTTTGCTAAATCCTACCAAAGTACCTGTCTTGGCTCTTTATCATACGCCTTCTCCAAATCAATGAAAATCATAATTCATCCGAGAGATACCAAAAGCTTTCGGAATGTAGGAGTAAGTCATCATATGATTCAGAAAAGTTCTTACACATCAAACAACAAAACGGATAACCTTTTTGTAAGGCGTGCCCATTTGCAAAAAGCCATTGGTGTTAAGGTTGCCAAGGATAAAAACCAAGCAAAACCCCTTCTTACAAAGGCACGAGAGCTTCCAAACAAAAGAGGAACAAACAAGTAGTAACATGAATATAACCCGGATAAAAGAATCTGTGTAACAACAAAAATGCACTCGAGAGAGGATATCAAGAAGATTGACAATTTCCACTGTCGCATGATCATTGAAAATTCGAGGAAGTACCCAAGAAACAGTAGCATCCCTTCCCTCCCCCCCCCCAAAAAAAATACAAAATTATACTCCCTCCGTCCCACCGATCTTAAGAAAACTTTCCATTTTGGGCGTCCCGCCGATCTTAAGAATTTCAAAAATGGAAAGTTTTTATTATTTTTATACTCTTTCTACCCCACTCATTCTCTCTCCTACTTTACTTTTACACTCACAACATTCTCTCTCCTAACTATTCATCCCACTCATTCTCTCTCCTATTTAATTTTTCACACTCACAACACTTCTTCCACTCATTCTCTCTCCTAATACTATAATAATATTCCTTAATTCCCGTGCCATTTCATTTTTTCTTAAGCTGGGTGGGACGGAAGGAGTATATATTAGCCCATAATGGAACTAAAAGTTGGATAGGTGAGGCAAAGCCGAACGCAGCAAGACACCCCAACCTTGACCTCCCATAATCAAATACAAGCACCATCACCTACCCTAATCGGTTAAGAGTAGGAATAAAGTGTAGCCATAGGTAGTTAAGGGAAAAGGGAGAGTACCTTATGACACCGAGAGGAAGGCAAGCAATATAACTAATGAAAACTAAATTCTATATATGGCATAAATGTGCTTGAATCTATCAATTATGTCAGGCAAATCCTACCAGCCACTACGTTCATTATCATGTATGTCAAGCCACTACGTTCATTATCATGTATGTCAAGTTCTCATTGCCGACTTTATCATATTGGCCTATATTCCCTCCATCCCACGTAAATGAAGACCAAAAAACTGGACACGAGATTTAAGGAAAGTAGGGGAGTGAATTAGTGGGATGAGATGTTTGTGAGTATGAAAAGTAAAATAAAAGAGAATGAGTGAGAGCAATAGTAAGTTGATTGATGTTGTGAATATAAAAGTAAAGTAGAAGAGAGAATGAGTAGGAGAAATAGTATAAAAAATTGTCATTTTGGACAGTCTCTAGTCTCTATTGAGGTGGGAGGGACGGAAAAGGTAACAAGTCTCCATTCACGTGAGACGGAGGGAATATGCTTGTACAAAGTATTTGTTTGTTATATTAGTCAAATTTTAAACGAAAACTTGATGAATAAATTTACTTATTGTTTTGGTTTTCAAATGTACGAAACTTCTAGTTGTTTAAACTTGTCACAAGAGAGTTTTTGTAGACATAGTTTTGTCCATTTACATGTAATTGTTGGTCGGCGTATCTTAAAGAACGAACAGTTTTATATCATGAAAACAATTGACCTAACTTTGATTTGAGATCTCGAATTGCAAAACACGATTTATTGAGTTGATCCAATGATCAGAAGTGATATGTATTAGAACATCAATTCTTTTATCGAAAGATACATTTGACAATCGGATCACCTCATCAAACGAAGAAGTGCGACTAAGACAGCAAGCGTTAAAAAATTCATCGAATCTCAAATACAAAAGGTTCCGAATCCCCTTGATTTGGAACCTAAAACCTACCGATTTTTAGAACTCATCAATCTTCTACACTTAGTTACTATGTTCAAAGTGATGCTTAACATTTAAAATATAAAAAATGAATTTAGAGACAAACAAAAAGCTTAAAGCTTAGAGCATCCACAGCTATGACAAACTGTGCAGGCGTCATAGTTGCGAAAGGCTAGCGCCTCTCTCGCCCGCCTCGCCATTTTGGCGCCTTTAGGGGTCGACCGCCTTTTGGCTTTGTGGCGGGCTGTTGTGTGTCTTCTTGGCCAAGGCGAGGCCTTTCTTTGTTATGGCGAAAGACGTGAGGAGTCCGCCTTAGTCAAAAGGCACAATAGGCGTATGTGTAATGTTAAACTAGGTCATTTTGTAATTTTAGTTTTAATATTTTAACTTAAAATGCGTTCTTTTGGGAAAACATGGGATAAAGATAGCTTGTGTCGTGTATGAGAAATAAAGATATCCGTAATTTCTCTCTGGCGATCAAAAGAAAATAAGTGATAAATAATGAATTAGAATGACGACAAAGAATTGCAACAAAAATACCACCGATAGCTTGATTTATTCTAATTTTTTAAAGGGAATTTTGCAAATTTTATTTTGTTTACTAATTTACTATTCTCCTTTTGTCATTTGAAGCTTTAACTATATCTTATTTTCATCTCTAGATATGGGATCATACGTTTGAAATTATATATTCGAATTCACTTATTTTCACGCTTTTAAACGACTAATTGTCTACTAATTTGATCAAATGCGTTTTTTGTCTTAGAATTCGCACTTTTAGGGTATTTTAATTGTGCTAAATTGCTATTACATGTGAAATTGTGACCTTTATTTAATGCAAAATTCTTGTTCTTAACATGTGTTAAGATTTGTTTAGTATATTTTACATATATATTATTGTACTAGTCTTTTTGTTCTATTTTACCGCCTTGCTCGCCTTTCGACCGCATTTCAACCGCCTCGCCATTCGCCTTTTCTAGGAACTTCTCGCCCGCCTCTCGCTTTTCGCCTTTAACAACTATGGCAGGCGTGGGAAGATGTGGCAGCAACGACTCCCACAAAGTAGACAATTTGGTCAGGTGCGGATGCCTAAATTGGTTTTTGTTTATGCAACAAGACAAGTGGTCTCTCTCCCACTTGGTCACTGGAGTCACGCACAAATTGAAGACTTCAAATTCAGCGAGTCTGAAACACACTCTTGGAAGCAGCTTTGTTCCAGCAGCTTTGTTCCAAATACAATTAATGAGATGAGAAAGCAAACCCAAAAACTTTCAAATGGTGGAGCATTTCAGTTGGAGATATTTAGTGATAGCAATAGGGATATACAAGGTCCCTAAACTCATAAATTTTATCAAAATTTTTAACGATTGTAAAAAATGTAAGAACTATAAAAACACCAACAGACATATTTTTCTCAATCTATAAATAGTCACCAAATTTCATATATTTTGCACAATTTTTTCAATTTTCTCTATTCTATTTAAACATTAGCCATTTATTTCCTTTAAATTTCCTCTGATACTTTCATTTCGTAATTATAGATCCAAGTTATCCTAATTATTATAAGAATAATTAGAAGTAAACATTGTCTAACTTTATTGTTATTCGACATATCGCTAATTTTAACTTTTATTGAAGAAATTGAAATATCAATAATGCCAATTTTTATTGATAAAGGATACTTCGTCTGCCCCAAATTGAATGACCAGTTTTGTCACAAAATGAATGATATTTTTGATACTTTTTCAATAAAAAACTTAGTCCCTAAATGATTTTTTTCAATTTTTTTCATAATTCATTATATTTTTGCAAAACTAGAATTTTGAAAGTAAACAACAAGAATGTTTATGATTTTTTGCCATAAAAAATCAAAAAATTTCAAAATGACCAATTAATTCAAAATGGTCATTCATTTTGGGATGGAGGGAGTATGTCATTTCATCAATAAAGGCTGACATTATTGATAAGTCGATTTAATTAATAAAGTATGACATTATTGATAAGTCAATTTATCATAAAGGCTGACAATGTTGTTTCATCATTTATGAAGCTCGATTATTCATTTTCTATATGGTGGACAATCATTCATGCAATAAAATGTATTACATTACTAATGAAATATATCCAAAATGGGCATCAATTATTCAATTGATCATTTGTTGAGAAACAAGAGTCAATGAAAAAAGATGTGGAGCGTGCCTTGGCTTTCTCTTTGAGCTTCTTCGAACATCCATATTATATTTTGCCAAGAATTCGCCCCTCTTTTAATTGGTTCCTATTAGCGCATCTCTACTGACTTCAAGGTAAGCCGAACATAGAGCTTTGTTTTCAGCTATGGTCCATGCGATTTTATCTTGCCTACTTTTGAATATTTAAAGGTTTCATTACAAGGAATAGTGATGTCTTCTTCAGCATCATCTCTAGAATCTTGAAATAAAGTTTTCCAACTACCTACATCACCAACAGGGGTTTTCAATGACCTATTTATTGTTGGGATGATAGAAAATTAAGATATGGAGGGGAAAGCTGAACATTTCGGGAAGACTACATATTTGGGGAAGAAAAGAAATTCATTCATATTTATCTGGTACTGGAACAAATTTGGATCATTCACAACACTCAGAATTTGTTGAGGTACAGAATAAAATCTCAATTCAACTATTATCCAAATGAGAATGGTTTAACAAATTTGGATCAAGAGGAATTTGAGAATTTGGATTTCTATTGGCATTTATACTTGTTTGATAATGTTGATTATTTACGTAATAATTAGGATAACTTGGATCCATAATTATAAAACGAATTTTTTCGGAGAAATTTAAAGGAGATAAATGGCTATTGAACAATATTGAGAAAAGTTGTGCAAAATATATGAAATTTGGTCTCTATTTATAGATTGAAAAAAATATGGCCATTTTTTTTTAATAATTTGTGCATTTTTTATAACTGTTGGATAAAATCAATGTGAGCTTCTGAACACATGGTATGCCTGAATTGGCTACCACATAAAAAACCCACAATGGAAATATTCCACTTTCAAAGCTTGTGTTGAATTTTAACATTTTCGGCTTTGAGTTGACAAGCTTATTAATGCTATTTTTACCAAGCCGCTTCCAAGAGAGTGCTACACTCTCCAAATATCCAACTTTCTCAACCTGGGTATCAGTGGCAAGTGGAGAAAAGACCACCTTTTCTTCACGCCTCGAAGTCGTTGGCTAGCCAAAACCGCATTCAAATAAACACCTAGTCCAGTTGTCATGACTGTACTAGTTGTTGCTGCCACATCATCACACGCCTGAACCATTTGTTTTGGATAGTCTTAGGCAATGCCTGGTTTTTTTATGACTGTATTTAGCAAATACACCTTTGATTTTCTTCTAAAGATTTTTAATATTGCAGAAAGAACTATGCATATTATAGATCACTGTGAAGTAATAAAATTACTTTATTTAAACCATCAACCAGAGAAGTTCTATATGCATGTTTAATGGTAGCACCAATTGATTGCAGACATCTTAAATTTAATGCATCATTATTAGGACCTATTGAAACTCGTCTATGAAATGGAACACTATATTTTAATTATTTTCCAATCTCCCTGACAAATGTGAATATATTAGAAATAATGTAGAATCAAAACGCTATGACATGATAGAAAACAATGAACACATTACAATATCTTACACTCCTGTTGTCCCAAAATGACCATGCGATTTCAAAGAAAAAAAGTTCCCAAAATGACTATCCATCTTTTAGAAAGTCAGTACAATCACCTTCAAAACATATCATTTTCCAATATAGATGTGCAATGCTAGAAGTCTATAAGGAGGTTAGTAAGAGCACTTATGTATGTGTATGTGTATTCCTAAAATATGTGTCATATGAAGACTGTCCAAATTGTTACCAAACATATCAGAAAGAGTGATTATAAAGTATCTTAATCAATTCGAGTTTGATATTCCGCAGCTTACGGGGTCTGCAAACGATTTCAGATGAGGTGCAAATTAACATGTGATATTGGTTCCGACTCTAAATCACATTGAAGGCTGTAAGTACCTTTGATGTGCCGACTTTTGAAGAAAAACCAAACTTTAACACCTTCCTCTGATCTTGATCAGCAAGAGCAGTAGCATTGTTCAATGCAGTGGAGGCAATAACAGTTCCAGAATTTTCTTGTTGTTGTTGTTGTTGCTGCTGCTGCTTATGCGCATCAGCCCTAATTAAAAATAGGAAATATTATCCGAATCAATCAGGGGTTGATGGTGATCTAAAAAAGAATGAATGATAGCTACATGTTTGAATAATGATCTACAAGACTACAACGAGTAGTACATCTGAGCAAACTTTGCCATCTCCCTCTCTTGACGTTGTTGTTCCCGCTTCTGCCTGTCATCACGACTGCTAGTTCCATGCATTTCTCTCATTTCTTTGAAGCGCTGCAACGGAGACACCAAATGAATCATATTTATTAACACAGTTTGACGGTAAAATTATAAGAATAAGCACAAGTGGGATAAAAAGATTTGATCTGCATATAAAAAACAATTTACCTTTCTATGATTATGATCATATGAGCTGAGATGACCTTCAAACTCCACAGCCAACTTGTATTGTTTGTTGCAGAGCTCGCAAAAGAATACCTTACGTATTTCCTTCACCTCCGTTTGTATCTTCTGCTCACGTTCTGCTACAACCTGGATTTTCATAATGTGCAGGAAGGAGGCAGTAGAAGCCACCAGGTAATAAAAACTGCACGAAATTCTCAAGACCTCCCAATGTTGATGTTTCCATATGACAGAACATTCCCGTCAAAAGACACACACATATATGCTATATGCTGCCTTCTGCTAATAGAAGTCGGTTTCAAACAAGAGTAAAGCATCACCCTCAAATACCTAATTAAAAAAACTCACGTATACCAACCCAGGGTAAAAGGCATACCTCTCGCTTCTTAACGATGTCCTCCGTCTCCTCTAGTTCAATATCAAGTTTCTTTCGCTGAATATTCTCTTCGGCCGTAAAGAAATCGTCTTCTTCTTGTTTACCGATCCCTAATTTGGGATCTCTCATCCCAGATTTAATAGGCTCAATTATTCCTACACAAACCATTAAACAAGAAACATACCCAGGTAAATATGCAAGAGTGACGTTCAGGTACAAAGTTACTATCATTAATATAATCTTCTTTTCTTATCAGCAAAAAGAAAAGGGGGATAAAAACACCATTAGCCAGTATGATGCGCACCGGCAGACAATTCACATCAGAAAGGACAAATAATTGTTGGAAAAACTAAAGGGAGTGGGGCAATCCTTCAACATGGAGAAAGAGTGACAACACCACTAACTGTCTCTTGCATGAGAAAATAAATTCCAAAAACTATGCCAAATCAAATCCAGAATTAGAGCTAATAGCTATAGTGTCAAGGGAAGGGGAAAAGATCCAATCACAGTTATTAAAAGTGAATGACAAGAGGCACATTTTGGAAGCTATAAGTGAAGAGAGGCGGAGAAGAGAAAGGCAAACAAAATCAACAGGTGTATAAGAGTGCCAAATGATAGCAGCATAGCTATTGATTAAGGCCATGTATGGTACCACATTTTGGCTAACAACGGCATTCAAAACGTAGCGTTCCTTCTAAATAGTTGTATCAATAGCACGTTCCATTCCGGTAGTTTTTGGAACAGAGGCTCCGTTTGAAACGCTCCAGTTTGGAGCGGTTTCTAAAACGGTCAAATTAGCACCCAGTTGATAAGAGGATTTGGTCCAAATTAACCTTTGATTTTTGGGATGAAAAGGGATTTTTTTGGATCTGCAATGGGAGAACGAGAAGAAGCTTCATCTTCAAATCTCTAATTTTATTTTGAAAAAAAAATCATAAATTAGAGATCTGATAGCAGTAGTCAATTGCATGGATGGTTCATCACTATCAGATGGGTTACAGTGTTTATGCGGGAAAAAAAGTGGGAGGGAAGGAAAAAAGAAATTTGGAAGATGAACAGAAACAAGAAAAAAAATAGGAAGGAAATAACAACTCCATGGTAAAATTAAACAGCCTACCTAATAAATCCGACACGTGAAGAACACATTAATTTGAAGTTTGGAATGGATTTGATAGAATCGCTGGAAGAGGAATGAAAGATAGAAGGGAAGGGGTCGGTGGGGAAATGGGTTAATGAGGAAGAGAGAGAGAGAAGATGAGAAGCATGGATATTTGGAGATTTGTTTTTTTTCTTTTTACTCATGTTGAATCCTTGAATAGCCAACCCATTATTTGCTTTTTACTTTCAGAATTTAGTTTGGGTAATACTAGGGGCACAAAATAGTCACAAAAGTCTGCTCACAAAATCTTAAGTGTAATGATTTTATTGGCGTTTTTAATTAGAATGTAGCGGGTCCACTATCGATGCAACCAATAAAATATCGTCAACTCATTTTGTGAGCAAGATTTTGTGACTTTCTTTTGTGTCCCCCCTAGCATTGCTCTTTTAGTTTTTCAAAAATATACTACTTCTGTGTCATTTTAATGTTTTTAATTTGACTTTAAACGGGGATTAAGAAAAAGTAAATGTGAGTATGAAAAATAAAGTAAAAGAGAGAAAGTTGGTAAGAAATAGTAAATGAGTTGTTATTGCAAGTGTAGCAAGTGAGTCCGATTGTCTATTTTAGAAATAAAGCAAACTAAGAATCTTATTCTGAGATAGACTAAAAAGAAAAGTAAAAATATTAAACCGGGACGTAAGGAGTAATAAACTATTGAAAAAAATGGTTTTTTTCATTAGTTTTTTTAAAGACAAGTTTCAAAATGTCATTTATTTCAAGACAAAATAGGTTTTTGAAATTGAGTCAGAGGGGGTATAGAATAAATCTTATTATTCCTAAAAGGGTAAAAATGTTGTTGCATAGAAATATTCAAATTCCATATTAGCGTTTTAAAATGATGTATCAAACACATTTACACAACAAAAAAAAACCGTTTTAGAAAGCTCCGTTTTAAAAATTGATCCGTTTTTAGAACTCTTCGTTTTTAAAACTGTGCACCAGACGAGCCCCAAGAAAAATGTTGATGTGCAACTACAGTTATCTTCAGCTCTATGCAAATTGACTTACAGATAAACCTAAATTATGCAAACATAACTTAAAAATTCAGAGACTTAAAGTAGCCGACCTAATATATTAGTAAAGTATACACTAAAGAGTAAGTAACTTCAGAAGATAGACAACTGAAACACGTGGAAGCATTCAATCCATGCCAGGGGCAAGATTGTTGATATTATTGCAAGTAAATCAACTGAAAAAACAGGGAAAAGCACATACCTTGCTCATCCTTTCCAAGACCTTTTCCTTTCCACCCCATTTTCTGAAGAAGTCTAAATCCAACATTAGATGATGGCAACCGAGTGTCTAATGATGCTTGCTCTACATTATCCAGATCAACATTCTCCGTTGGCCTGTGATTAATCGGTAACCGAAAATCCTCTGCAAATTCTTCAATAGCAGAAACCTCATTTGCCTACAAGTTTTCCACAAGCCCAATCACCACAAATCACAAGAAATAAATTAACCAGATTAAGCTTCTATTATGCCATAACAACATGAAGCTATAGTCTTTCACTGTACCTCATCAAACTTCTGTTGCCTTCTATCATACAGACGCAGATCATGTCTGCCATTGTACCTTCTGTTATCCATTTTGAGAACTCTACAGGAAATCAAAAAAAACGATAAGGGTTAGGTTTAACTTGTTGAAGTAGTCAAAAAAATCCAATAAACCTAGCAAGAAAAAATCATTACAAAATTAAGCAAAGAAATTGAACTAATACACTATTCGGTAGCAGCAAGCACAACAATCCCAAGAATTTTTAAAGGGGAAACTGATTTCTGACAATCGAGTATAGAATCTTCTGTGAGGGTTTAGAGCTCCTCAATCAAAGATTGGATAGAGTAAAATTGATGCGCGTTGACATGCTCTAGGGTTCGAAACGAATCGAATCGAACTGAGTTGAAATTGTAACAAGAATTCTTATAGAAATCGAAGAATTTACCCGATTATACGCACTTTGGTGATTGTCCTGTTCAATCAAATTGGCTCGCCTTTCTCATCAACATTCGAAATAAAAGGGTCCAGAAAATTCTTGCGATTTTGACGAGTGCGTTACGTTATTTGGTTTGTCTGGGTCGACCCAAATAGGAATGGGTTTTTTCCTTTGTAGCTTGGTATTTGCTATTACTGCAGTTATACTCGAGTAATCTAATATACATGTCCGTCTCCTTGGACACGTGATTTTTTTTTTTTAATTATTTTTTTTAAATTTTTTTTTAAATTAAAAAAAAAAAATTAAGGGCAAAATGGGAAAGGGACAAATGTATGGGGGCAAAATGAAAATTTTGCCGCTTGAAACTGTTCATACCACTATAGCAAACCTCTCCCTCATTTATACTATAGATATACAGTTATACCCGAGTAATCTATATCTATTCTATATCTATAATACAATACAAAGAGGGAATAACTGCCTCTTATCTGGGATATAAAGAGGAGCTGAGATTAAAAATTGGAGAGTTGATCGGACGGCTGTCATCACTTTTAAACCCCACGTTCTTTCCGTCTCCTCGACAGTTTCACGTTCAGTTCAAGGGTTTCTCATGCCAAGTTACTCACGCCTGCGCTTCTCTCCCACTCCTTCTCTCTCTCGATGACGATGGTCCTCTCCACTTTCCTTCGCTAAGAAACGGACTCCTCCCTCTTCGTCTCTTTGCCGGAAATATAGAAGCAATTACATCTGTCCTCTCTTTCTCCGTTCTCGCAATTGACCTGTCCCCTCCCTCCCTCTCCGTTGATTGCGAATTTCCATCCTCTCACACTGCGAATTAATTGTTGTTTTTCAATTCAATTGCATCTGCCGCAGCAGTAAGGTAATTTATAGGTTTTCTGATTTCTTTCCTTACTATTAGGGAATTTTTTTAATGGTATTCAAGGAGCAAAATACACAATTTGTTGATTGTGTATTTTCTTCTGTAATCAAATGGCGATGTTTGGGATTTATTATCGATCGAAGTGTGAGCATGCTTGAGAAGGGTGAGTTTGAGTGTATTGATTTTTTTCTGGGATTAGTTATTGATCAGTACAGTGGAATTTTAGTAGTTAATTAAAGGTGCAGGAGTATTAAACATGCTTTCGGGTATGTTCTTGATCTCTAAGATTTTAATAAAATTGAAGGGAGTGCGAATGTGTGTGTAGATTTGTTTTGTGAGTGTGGAATTTCAAGTAGCTTAAAGTGTGTGAATAATATATGTAGATTTTTGTAGGAGATTTTGGGGTTTGACATACTTTCGAAATTGATGCAGCATAGAGTTAGATTAGGGAAGTACAAGAGATATGCTGATTCAATTGAGAAGGAGGGTGAGAATTTGCAGGTTGTGTGGAGTCCTGATGGCAAATTGATTGCTGTTTTGGTAAGTGTGGAACTAATGAACTTCTACATTTTCTTATACATTCGAGCGTTTTACTTCAGTTATATCATATGGATTTACCTGTTGTGTCTTTTAATACTCTAATCATTCATGTTTAGAATACCAAACGATGGAACCACTATGTCAAAATAACTTGGATTGTGTTATATACCAAAATTAGCATGCTTTAAGATTTTAATTTAGGGGGATGGGTGTTTTTAAAGAGGCCGTCCATTGAATGGCCAACATTGTTGTGAATAAATATGAGATTTCTTTCTCGAATTTATGTTACAATAGGAAAATACTCTTCACAAAGTGCTCGGAGATTTGTACTCCACCCCCCCCCCCAAAACCTCTTTGCTTTTCGGTTTGTCCCAAAATACTAATGGTAGACTTTGTATCCTTAGTTTTGCATCAGTCCCAAATTGAATGTCCAAATCTTTTTCTTGATTAAACATTTATGTTTGGACCGAAGGAGTAGTTAAAACCTTAATTTGAATTCATATAGTTCTTAGTCATACTTTATACCCGAGGATAAATGACAAGTACTCGGAGGTTGTTCAACAACTTGAAGAAAATGAAGTAGCCTTTTCATGGTTGAACACCTACTAATCCTCTAATTACTTTCTAAGCAAAGCCTGAAATTCGTTTGGACCAAGCATGATATGTTTGTTTGGACCAAGGGAGGTTTTTTTTCTGTAATTACAATAGACATACAATAAAGTGAAAAAATTATTTTTGCAAATTGGATTTACCCATCTTCTAATTCATCTGAAAAGAACCTCAATTCTACAATTTTTCCTTCAATTATTCTTGATTTGTGCTAATTTCTCTGTAGCTTAATGATTTAGGTAATTAATGAAATGAGTGTACATTTTGCTAGGAATGACGTTTTTGGTTCCATTTACAGAATCTTCTGGTACCCTCAATTTATTATATGATTGGGATTTCATGTCTTAAAGTTTGTTAATCATAAGGTTTGTTAGTGTAAGCTTTAATGTAGTGACAAAGAATGGATTTGGTGTGAAAATGCATCTAATTAGTGTCGCATGGATTACAAATACTAAGGGGAATATAATTATGATTGGGGCTGGGCTTGCGGGGTTGGAAGCAAGGCGGTAGCTTGATGGTATTTTGGTATAAAATGACGGTTTTGAAGGGTAGAAAATAAGATGTAGTTCAAGAATGGAGGGAGAGAATAAGTTTGCAGGCGCAGGTTTAGATGGGAGCGTGTTGACAAGTACATTTGGGAAACCAGCTGATCCTAATGTTGATACTAAAGTTTAGATTTCTTTTAACCAGCTTATAGGCAAGGCAAGCAGGCTTAGAAAATTGATGGATGAGCTCTCACGGTAGTTTACCTTGGGTCAGCATTGGAGATTTTCTGATGGTATATAGGAGTATATGTCGTTTGAGGAGTTGATCAATTGACATGTTTCTCTTTTACCTAACCTCTAAGAGATGCACTCACCTAGCAATTTTTCATGGTCATTTTGCACTCTTTGTTGTAATTTTAAATATATGGAGAGAGTGGTTAGTAACCTATCTGATGTCAATTAATTTACATTTGCCATCATAATTAACGAAATTTATGTATCCTTCAGATTATCATCTATTTCCCTATCTCTCACGTCTGAGGTTTATTAATTTACTTTTAATAACTTGGGTTTTTGATTTCCTCCTTTTGCTCTCTTTCACATCATGTCATGATCAAGTGTTTGAATTCAGATTTAGTTATGTTCAACGATTGGTTATTCTTCCTTCGGGCTGTCTACAATGCTTGAATTTATTTATATTGGTTGCAGAAAAAAGAGATGTTTCATCGGTTGCAGAAGAAAAGCGGCTGCAGCAAAGAAGACGGAACGAAAGGTTATTAACTTTCCCATTTGCTATCTGATTTGATTATTAACATTTACGATCCAAAGCACGATCTGTGGTAAGCACAAGCATAGTGATTTTAACTTCTTCGTTTTACGTATGTCTGTGTTTGTTAGTGGTGGAAAACATCAACCACATTTTTGTGTATTTTTGACTTTAAGTGTTTGTGATTTTAAAACTGCTATTTTTGTGCAGTTTTTTTTTTAATTGATTTTAACCAGTTTTGGTGTGTGTTACAGTGGAGGATAATGAGAGTGCACCTGGAAGGGAAGTTTCTGTTTGGTTGGGATTATGTGGTTGAAAGTGAGTAACGACGACCGATTGATCGCCCAAAGTTATATTGTCTGAGCCGACGCAGACCAACAAGTGAGGTTCGTTTTTCGAGTTTTTGATGATCTATAGTGTTGAAAGGTTCAATTGAATATAAAAACTAAAAGTTGAGAGTTTTTATGGTTTTGGTGTTATGTTTTGGAACGGTCATCAAATAGTTATGTTTTGCTCAAGTTTTCAGTTTCTAATGGAAGCATTTAATCATAATATTAAATCTTTTAGTAATGTTATTCGGTCGTTCATTATGGGACGGAGAGAGTAAAGCATAATTGATGTACATTGACAGTCAGGCCTTGGAATGACATAGTACACCTTATAGATGGAGAAGTTTCTTTTTTCTATTTATCATTTTTCCCACTGCTTACCTTTTTGTACTGACCCGTGCCATTGGCACGGGCTTTTAAGTACTAGTCTATAATACAATAGAGATCACATCTAACCGCCACACAATCGATGGCCAAGATTGAGTTTGAGAAAACATAACTGGTGGCTAGGATTGAATATGAAAAATAAATTTGTTTTAAACTTCCCACTCTGCTACAACGATTACTACCTTTCTAACCGCCACACAAAGAGTGATTCAGATTTAATCTCTCAAAAGACAAAGAGCGGCCTAGATTTAAAGTTGGAAAAAAACATAAAAAAAACTCCCCTACACCGGTTACTAACTAATATAAATAATTAATAATTTTTATTAACAAAATTGAATTTTACTATCTTGACAGTTAAAAAATAATTGTTAATTTTAAGTATTAAGCTAAATGGTGAATTTACTAACAAATATTTTTGTACTGTGCTATTGCTTGCTTGATAATGTCTATTTTGCTTGGTTTATAATTGAATAAAAATATCTAAATTTTCATAAAATTACGGTCAAAATTTGATTGAGTTGAGCATTAAAGTCAAAGCGATCTAAATTTTTCGAGACGGAGGAAGTATTTGTTTTTATAATTGAGTTGACCATTAAATTCAAAGTGATCTAAATTTTTCGAGATGGAGGGAGTATTTGTTCAAATAAAAATAAAATATGATGTTATATTTCCAAGTCATATATCATGGACATCTTTTTTTAGGAACAAATTGATCATTTCACATGACATATTACCCGAAGTTAGTTACATGACTAACTTCCGTTAGTCAAAATGCATATTTTGACCTTAATTTAACGCAATACTCCCTCTACTTCTATTTCGAATAATCTTACCAACTTTGTCATCTAGAGCGTTTTATTGATAAGTCTCATTTTCTATGAACAAAAGTATATAATATTTATTTATTAATGGGACTCGCTTTTAATACTTATAACGACTATCGCCTTACTATTTTCTCTCTCATTTTCTCTCTCCTACCCACTCACAACACCTCAGTGTATCTTCGAATGGAAAAATCCTCTTGGGAGGCTGTAAGTTTTTGTGTTATTTTTGTAAATTAAGTAGAAAGAAAAAAACAAAAGGAAAACATAACCAAGAAGCAACAATTTTGAGAGCCAAGAACAAAGGTAAATTCCTCTAAACATATTTATATAAAAAAACCCTACAATACACGAACAAACAAAATTGAGAAAAAAAAAATAATACTACACGTCAATTGCAGTCATGCTTATGATTAGTTAGCTTTTTATTTTGGAGACTGTATATGTTGAATAAGAATACAAGTGTGGATGGGTGTTGTTATTTTTTTAGGTTAAAAATGAATAGAAGAGTGAGTGTATGAAGTTTACATAAAAGAGTGTAGGGTTGGGTGGGTTACATAGTAATAGTTGGAGTGAGTGTTTTGAATGGAAGAGGGGTGGGATTGGGAGTGGTTGATGAAACAGATTGACGAGGGTACTAATTCGGTTCTTCTTCAACTCTTAAAACTTTTGTAAGTATAATCAAATTTAGTGCACATAATTTGCATAATGTTATGATATTATCTAATAAGCATTTTATTTTCAGTCATGGAACACCAACTCAATCTCATTTAAGGTCGGATGTGATATTTTCATGCAATAAGTAGCATATATTTCAGCTTTGGAACGAGTACTTTTATTCATCAAGTCAAACTTTCTTGAAAGTGCTGAAAAGTTTGGGGAGATATCTTATAAGGTGAGCTTGCTATTGTTATTCAGGAATATTTGCAATTTGTTTTCATGTCTTTACTTAGCTTTGTTATTGCAGGTACTCAGAATAATTGATATACTTGGTCAAGATTTTATTTTCGATAGTGTATCATTTTAGAGCATGATTTCTCTATAATAGTATTGAAAATTTGGAAAACATCAACTCAAAGGATAGTGAGCGGGTTTGAGGTTACATGAAAGAGGGTGAGGTAAGGGGGTGAGGGGAAAGAGGAAAGTGGGTGGGGGTTGGGATTATGTAATTTGGCTAACTTTAGTTAATTGAAATCATACTTTCTTATAATTTTCTTTTTGGTTATAATAATGAAATTGTATTTTATCAATCTTATTTTGGCTATATTGTAGAATGTGATTTTACTTTCTATTTTTCTTTTCGTAACAAATACCAAAGAGACAGATTTATTTTTGAAATGTTCAATTAAAAATCAGGAACTATTATGTATGTAATGGATCATTAATATTGTCGTTCTTGCAATCAAATGAAAATTTTAAGAGTTTACAATATGATTATAGAGCAAATAGTAGGTAATAATTTTGAGTGAAAAATTGGAGTTTTGTAACCGTCCCAAAATTCATATTCATTTTCGTTCTTGAGCAAAAATCAAAATGAATATGCATTTTGTGACGTAGAAAGTAGTAGCTGATATTTTTTTAAGAAAAATTCCATGTTTAGTTATATTATATGTAAGCTTTGATTTATATAATGAAATATTAAGGATCTAACAGAGCATGCAATCCTTTCTCATATGATCTAGATAATAGTGGTATTTGTTTTGAAATATTGTTCACTCCAAGTTAAAAGGTTTTAATTTCTTTCTTTCTTTTTTAAGTATATACAAATTAGTGTTTTATTGTCATTCAACTTTTTTAACGGATGCAGTGAGATTTTGTTACGGCTTAAGAATACAATGGAAAAGCAATATTTGCTAATAACTGCGATGCAAATGTTTTGCCTTCTATACAGATATAAAATAGCTGACTTATAAAGGAGCCCAACGTACTAAGAATTACTTCTTCCGAGTAGTGCAACCTACTCCTGATTACAATTATAGCACGCTTTTTCCTATTACATCGAAAATGTATTTTGAGCTAATTCTCTTTCGTCTCTGTAGCTATGTTATGACAACGTATATTGTAGCTATGTTACAATAGAGCTCGCAAATAACCGCCATATAAAGAGCGGTCATGATTCAATCTCAAAAAAGATAAAGAGTGGCTGAGATTGAATCTTCAAATCTCTCCTCCTAACTGTTTGTAACTTCCCTCGATTTATTTACCACTCCTAGGGCAGTTATACAACCTCCGTTCCACCCCACACTAATCACAATTAGAAAGTCCACCAGAAGGGAGTATTGGACATATTCAAAAGGCAATGTTACGGCATGATCATGAGTGATATTTTGTTTTGGCTAACTGAGCAACAGACCAACCGACTATTTACTCTGAGAGAGATATTAGGAGAAGATGTTCTGATTATATTATAGGTTTTGTGAGGACATTTATTAATTATTTACTTTAGTTATTTTAATTAGGGATTGTTCTTATATTATAAAAATGAATTCAATGAATTATTTCATCATGCAAGTGTTGGCCCCACGAGGCTATCATGAAATCAGAAAAGGATATAACACAAGGATATATATATATATATATATATTTAACCGAGAAAAGAGAAGAAATTGAAAGCTTGGAAGATAGTGATATTGGAGTTTTTGTGGGTGTGTTCAAGGGGGTGAAATGAATATCCAATTTATTTTTATTTTTATTTTATTTGGGGGGGGGAGTGGAAGATGTAGTAGCTTATATTTCTAAAGTTCAAATTTGGAGTTTTATAATCGCCTTAATATTCAATTTTGTTCTTGAGCAAAATCATAAATAAATATTAATTTTAGGACGGAGGAAGTATAGTCGTTAACTTTTAAGTGAAAATTTTGAGTTATGTAACCGTCCATAATTGAATGTTAAATTTTGTTCTTAAATGCAAGAAAAAAAAATCATTTTGGAATAGAGCAAATAGTAGGTAATATTCATTTATAGTGAAAAATTGGAGTTTTGTAACCGTCCCAAAATTCATATTCATTTTCGTTCTTGAGCAAAAATCAAAATGAATATGCATTTTGTGACATAGGAAGTAGTAGCTGATATTTTTTTAAGAAAAAAAGTTTTGGCCATTCCATGTTTAATGTTTAGTTATATTACATGTAAGCTTTGGTTTATATAATGAAATATTAAGGTTCTAACAGCATGCAATCCTTTCTCATATGATCTAGATAATAGTAGTATTTGTTTTGAAATATTGTTCACTCCAAGTTAAAAGGTTTTAATTTCTTTCTTTCTTTTTTAAGTATATACAAATTAGTGTTTTATTGTCATTCAACTTTTTTAACGGATACAGTGAGATTTGTTACGGCTTAAGAATACAATGGAAAAGCAATATTTGCTAATAACTGCGATGCAAATGTTTTGTCTTCTATACAGATATAAAATAACAGACTTGTAAAGGAGCCCAACGTACTAAGAATTACTTCTTTCGAGTAGTGCAACCTACTCCTGATTACGGTTATAGCACGCTTTTTCCTATTACATCGAAAATGTATTTTGAGCTAATTCTCTTTTGTCTCTGCAGCTATGTTATGACGTCTTTTTGTAAAGTTTCTTTGGGATGTGGACGAAGAAGAAGATGAAGAATCGTGAATAATAGCAACTTTGCTTTGCCAAGTTTCTTCCAAGGAGGTTCTCTACCTCCTCCTATTGCTTTTGTATATTATGCTTGCAAGAGTAAAACTTCTTTTCTATAGTACCTGGAATATGAGTAACTTTGTGCGATGATTTATGAGAATAAGTCATGGTTTAGGGTATCGATGACATGATGTTTTCTGAATTTAACGCAGCATACATCTTTTGTTTCTCGGTTGTACCTTTCTTGAATGATGAAATAAAAACTAATGATAATCTCGGTTAACGGAGGCCAACGGGGGTGTAATTGGGAAACACCTTCAGGTAATGAATGACAAATTTCAATGAATGTAATACATGTGAATATAATCTTACGGTATAGTGTTTCATTGTTTGCTTTTCTATTTTGATGAATTTTGAGATATTTGAATGATTTCAATGTTGTTCATTTTTATTTTTTTTCGCTTGACCACCATACAAACTGTTCCCGTGCCATTGGCACGGGCATTTGAGTACTAGTCTCTATTATAATAAAGGTCAGGAATAACTGAAAGATAAAGAGTGGTCAGGATCAATCTGCAACCACCATAAAGAACGGCTGAGATTGTCTCTCCGGGTCACCCACGTTTTTTACGTTTTTTTTTTGTTTTTTTTAGTCGGCTTTTTCTTTCTTTCTTTTCACCGCTTTTCCTCATTCATCTCTGTTTCTGTTTTCAAAAATGGCTATTCCGCGTGAGACCTCAGGGAACTGTTCTAACGTGCAACATCTTCTTCTTCTCCTAACTCTCCTCTCCAAATCAGAAAAAGCAACGGATCCTTTCCAACTCAGAATCTGAGACCAATTCAACCCATATAAATCTCAGCACACGTTGGTTCAACACTTCAATTTACCCATACAATTTTTAGTCTGCCTGCAAGCTTTCATCCTTTCCAACTCAAGGCAACAACTTTCGGCGTTACCTCGCAAAAGGTAACTGTTTTTATCCATCAATTTTTAGTCTGCCTGCAAACTTTCATGTGATGATTTCTGGGGTTAATTTAGTTTTATTTATGCTTGAATTGGGTTCATAAATTGCTAATTTTTAGTCTGACTACAAAATTTTATGGGTTCATAAATTGCTGAATGATTTTTGTGGCTAATCTTGGTGTGCACATAACCT
Source organism: Adenophora triphylla var. japonica (assembly GCA_022495995.1). NCBI lineage: Eukaryota > Viridiplantae > Streptophyta > Magnoliopsida > Asterales > Campanulaceae > Adenophora > Adenophora triphylla. Next base: position 53,409 of record JAFEMH010006833.1, on the reverse strand, counting down.
ATTTGACGAAATTCCTAAGAAGAAACCCGATGATTTCTGTGGTTAATTTAGTTTTATTTATGCTTGAGCAGCTACAGTGTCTGTAGTGTTTTGCAAATCTAATGTCTCAAACATTTGAATTTTCATATACATCCCAATACCTGAAGAAAAAAATCATCGGATTTTGCGTATGAGTTAAGCTTGGTAAACTTGGTCATTTCGGGTAGAAGTTTAATTAGAAAAAATAATAATGAGATAATTATAAGTAGAGTACCCTCTGTTAGTTTCATCACCTGCAGACTCCCCATTCATTTTTGATTGTGATCTTCCACAATCATCTCCATTGACTAAGTTTGGTGAAATGGTCCGAGATGGAGATGGAATTCTTATTGTAGATTTCTATGCCCTCAAGAAGTGACAATGTCTGCTGATCAGTCCAGCTTTCTCCATCCTGATCTCCATAATTTTTTGTGGCATCAAATTTTACAAAGTCGAGGCTGGAATGACCAATGACAAATCTCCCCTCATTAAAGCATTCCAAGCATAGTTGTGCATCAATCTGGAAAATAAATTATTGTCACCAAAATAAAACATGAACAGAAAATTGTTAAAAATCATGTAGGGACACATTTTGGGGAAAAAAGGTCTTTCATTTTGGGACGGAGGTAGTAAGAAATTAGACTACGGATCCAAAGTTCATTTTCGGGACGGAGGGAGACATTTTTAAAACCATAGTGGATCAATATTGGTGGTTCCTCCAATATCAATGTTGTGGGTTTACATGTATACAGACTGTATCCATTAATAAACTTTGTAGAGTTAGTTGGCTTGCAATCCTAAATATGGGATTGTGAACCAACTGTATATTGGTGTAGCCACCATATTAATTCACAGTAGTTTCCGTAATGGGTATGACTTCCTAAAGAAAAGATTGAACATTCATTTTTTTTAATGGACATTTATTTGGAGACGAAATGAAAGGAGTAACTACTATGGTCTGAAAAGCCTTTGAATGGGATTTTTTTCACTTATTCTGCCTTTTATTGTTGTGTTGATGCATCAAAATCTTGAGGTGGGATATTTCCTCTTTAGTTGACACTTGACAATTACTTTTCCTTGGCTCTTCAGGGTTTAATATTAGGACTTTGATTTAGTTGTTGCCTATTATCTTGATCTTTTTGTTTGAGGAAGCTACTTCCTCCGTCCCAAAACCAAAGACCAAAAAATTTCAAATTTGCACTTAAAAAAACATTTTTTTTTTTAGAAATCGGTTAATGAGAGTAAGCGTAATTTTAGATTCTTTCATATTCATTTTCGTTATTGATATAGTCGGTTGGTCCGTTGCAAAGATGGATTTCTCCATAAACCGTTCCCACATCACTCTCCAATTTCACATACATATCAATCTTGGACTTTAACATAACTCAATTATGATTGAAACAGAATTGTGCCAGAAACAAAGTACTATAAGCAATCACAAAATTACATCAAAAAGCCCATATCCTCACCATTACCTTTCCATGATACTTTCTCCACTTCGCTCCTGTTACTAAATAACAAAACCATGCAAGTAAAGGAATCATCCCATATATCTTCATGCGTCAACTGTGGTGGAGTCATTTGTGAATCAGTTGTCAGTATCTTGCAAATCTTCTGTCGAACGCGGGAAAACCTATTTAAAACATGCATTAGATCAATATATACACATATATATAGTTATATATAAATGTGTCATGTTATCGATATTAGGTCCCGCCATTTAGTTAGTTAGTTAGTTATCCATCCCATTATAAATCTCTTAACTTTATTTTTTTAGTTAATTTAATTGAAATTTAACAAAAAAGTTACTAAAATTCATTTATTCATAAAATTTTAAATATGATTAATACAACAATATATTAAATTTTATAAAAATTATTTAATATAAAACAGCTGAAGTATACTAATATCACGAAAAATAGAGAGAGATTGTGATTGATAAATTCAAAGATAATTTTAAAAATCGGTTAATAAGAGTCGTTGGATTAAAGCATTGATAATTAATCTTACGGTTAGAATTGAAGAAGAAAATAAATTATCAAATGACAGCCCTTGGATCGTATAGGTTATGGATCGATATCAACCGTTCTTTGTGTAAAGTCAATAGGCGGTTATGAACTGAGGTGAGAGAGAAAATGAGATAGAAAATAGTAAGACGATAGTCGTTATGAGTATTACAAATGAGTCTCATTAATAAATAAATATTATATACTTTCGCTCATAGAAAATGAAATTTATCAATAAGACGCTCTAGATGACAAAGTGGGTAAGATTATTCATAATAGAAGTAGAGGGATTATTGCGTTAAATTAAGGTCAAAATATGCATTTTGGCTTACGGAAGTTAGTCATGAAACTAACTCCTGGTAATATGTCATGTGAAATGATCAAATTGTCCCTTAAAAAAAGATGTCCATGATATATGACTTGGAAATATAACATCATATTTTTTTTATTTGCAAATTATAAAAACAAATACTCCCTCAGTCTCGAAAAATTTAGATCACTTTGACTTTAATAGTTAACTCAATCGAATTTTGACCGTAATTTTATTAGAATTTATATATTTTTATGCAATTATAAAAATTGTTATTGTTTTACCATTAAAAATACTATCAATAACAATTTTTAGAATTTCATGGAAATATCTATATATTTTTCTATAAAATTATTCATATTTTTTTTATATAAAACTATGTCAAAATTCGATTGAGTTAATTCTCCGAAATAATGGGAGCGATCGGATCTACACACTTTTAATTTTAAAAAGTATATTACAAAAATAACCAAAATTCATGTCAGTTAAATTGTAAATTGAGAGAAAGTCAGACAGTCGATACACACAACCATACCACTTGCTTGTTTTCTTTCCATTTACATTTGAATTGAAAATCTTGGTACACGCCAATTTCCAAATAATAGTTATGTATACTATTAGTACATTTTTATACTCCCATACCGTCCCACGTGAATGAAAAAAATTAGTCAAATTGATGTAACTTTGATCAATAATTTAAATAAAAAATAGTGATTCTAATAAAAATTTAATTTTTTATTATAACACAATTAATAATATTTTCAATAATGATTTTTAAATTAATAGTTAAAATTATTGCAATTTGACTAAAAGTCTCGTGATGGAGGGAGTATGTACAAGGCCGGTTATTAGTCTGTGCAAGAGGATTTCTTGCACAGGGCCCCATTTTTTTGAAGGGCCTCAAATTTTACATTTTTATTTTTTAGTTCTTGAAAATTTGTAAAATTATTTCTAAAATCCTAAATTTCTAAAATACTAAATGCATAATTTTGTATAAATTTAATTGTTATTTTATACTCCATTCGTCCCTTTTGAAGCTTCACCTTTTGCCAAAACAGGTGTCCCGTTAAAAGTTTCACTTTTCCTAAAATGGACATTTTATATTATTATTCCACTCACTAATTCTCTCTCCTACTTTACTTTTATACTCATAACACCAATCAACTTACTATTTCCTACCCCACTTTCTCTCTCCAACCTCACTTTTCATACTCACAACACTTACTCCACTAACTTTTTTCTTAATTTGCGTGTCACCTTCAAAATGGTGAAGGTTTAAATGGGACGGAGGGAGTATTATTCATTCCATAATAATGGTTACTTCTTTTCTTTGGACGTCCCATAACAAATGATATTGTCGCAAAATGTGAGATGGAGGGAGTATAGATTTGTGCTTAATTTTTAAAATATTGCGGGCCCAATATTTAATTTTAGCACAGGGCCCCTATAATTATTGAGACGAGCCTGAGTATGTATTGAAATAGAAATCGCCAAATTGATGTAACTTTGATCAATAATTTAAATAAAAATAGTGACTCTAATAAAAATTTAATTTTTTAATATAACACAATTAATAATATTTTCAATAATAATTTTTAAATTAATAGTTAAAATTATTGCAATTTGACTAAATGTCTCGTGATGGAGGGAGTATGCATTGAAATAGAAACCGCCAATCTACAGCCGTAGGATCAAACAAACGCTCTAGATGACAAAGTTGGTAAGATTATTCAAAATAGAAGTAGAGGGAGTATTGCGTTAAATTAAGGTCAAAATATGCATTTTGACTAACGGAAGTTAGTCATGTAACTAACTTCGGGTAATATGTCATGTGAAATGATCAATTTGTCCCTAAAAAAAAGATGTCCATGATATATGACTTGGAAATATAACATCATATTTTTTTTATTTGCAACAGATTATAAAAACAAATACTCCCTCCATCTCGAAAAATTTAGATCACTTTGACTTTAATGGTCAACTCAAGAATAACCGCCATATAATGAATGGTTGAGATTCAATTTTACAAAAGACAAAGAGTGGCTAGGATTGAGTTTCAAGTGGTGTCTGAGATTTATTTTATAAAAACACAAAAAAGGGTCAGGTTGTATCTTGCGCTCAGGCTGCCTGAGTTTCTATCTTGCCATTACCGCCATAGCTGGTTCTGCGAATTCAATCATCAGTTCAGCAAGTTATTTGGATTTTTTTGCACATTCACTTCGTGTATGGTTTGTTACGGATTGGTGCTTTCGGAACTCTCAATCTGGAATGAAGAAAGGTAATTGTTTGATTTGAATTTATTTGGTTTCGCAACAGAGAATGAAGAAAGGTAATTGTTTTATTTGAATTTCGTTGATTTCGCAACAGAGAGGAAAGCTATTTATCAATGGGAGTGAGTTTTTTTTTGTAGTTTTCTAGGGCTTTTAATTGTCAGCAATTGTTTTTTTATATAGCGTTATAATTTTTAAGTTAGGTATAGGCTTTTAATTGATGGAATTTTCAGATCTGCGTTAGGGGTTTTATGGACATTGTTTAGTGTACAAAGAATTTATTGCCTCAATAATATTGGTGTCATTATTGAATTGATAATTTTTCAAATGGTTTGTCAATGTATGTTCTAACTATTTTTTGTTTCTTAAATGTTGGCTATCACTTCATTTGGGACAAAGAAAGGTGATTTGTTTCTAGCTGATGTTAACACTAAATTGAAGAACAAAAACATCACCACTGATATTAAAGTGGAGACACTCTCCAATGTTAGATCATAACTTACTGTTTAATTTTGCAACTTCATTCCAATTTGTCAAATGTTGTAGAAGATCGAAAGTTAGGGCTAACATTAGAGATACATATTTATTTGTTTTATAGGGAGTAGTAAATTATTTAGTTGAAAACATTGAACTTTGATATAAGGGAGGTTTGTGAATTCTAAATTGCCCTATTTTTGTAATTTCTTTAGTTAGCATTAGTGTATGGGTGGTGGACCTGTAATATGTTTGGCGATTCAGTTTTTGTGGGTTATTTGGGGTGGGTGTCTTTTTTATTTATATTTATTTGTTGTTGTATAAAATATAAAGAAATATAAATGGTTGAAGTGGACAAGTACCTGGTCTAGAAACAGAGTTGGAATTTAGAATGGAGGTCCATGTGATTGGCAAGAGGAGAGGAGGATGCTAGGATTTGGCAAAACATCTAACCTGAAGGAAGGTCAAGTTTTGCTTCATCGACATCCATATATAATTTTGGGTTGATAATTGCTATCATAAAGCAGGCGTTTGGGTGACGGCTAGGGCTGTAAACGAGCCGAGCCGAGCCGAGCCGAGCTTTGAAGTTTCGAGCTCGAGCTCGAATAAAAAATATCGAGCTCGAGCTTTTCTCAAGCTCGAGCCTAGAATGCATGTTCGAGCTCGGCTCGAATCAAATTTCGAGCTTTTCGCGAGCTGGCTCGCGAGCTTTTCACGAGCTGCTCGAACTCGAGTTTTAACGAGCCGAGCTCGAGCTTCGACTTATTTTTTGAAAAAAATCTGAAATCAAACGAGCTTTTAACGAGCCGAGCTCGAGCTTCGACTTATTTTTTGAAAAAAAATCTGAAATCAAACGAGCTTTTAACGAGCCGAGCTCGAACTTCGACTTATATATAATATATATACCAAAATTAATTCGAGCTTTTAACGAGCCGAGCCCGAGTCGAGCTCAAACGAGTCGATCTCGAACAGAGCTCGTCGAACATACGAGCCGAACACGAGCCGGCTCGAAAAAAATGACGAGCTTGAGAATCTGTTCGAGCTCGAGCTCGAGTTCACCTCGAGCCCACTCGAACTCGAGCTTTTTTCGAGCCGAGCTCGAGCCGGCTCGGTTCGTGTAACAGCCCTAGTGACGGCTAATTTTCTTACCCTCCCCAACCGTCTTTTAACTCTCCCACCCCTCTCCTCCCAAAATCGCAAGAAAAGTTTTTTCTCTCTCCTAAAACCGCAACCTTTCACCCGTTCATAGATCACAAAACAATTATAAAATTCACATGTTTCCTCTTTTTTCCGCTTCCACCTTCTTTCAGTCCCATGTGTTTTACTTCCTCACTGCAGGTTTTTTCTATTGATTAGGGCGATATAGAAAATAGTAAGGCGATAGTCGTTATAAGTATTAAAAGTGAGTCCCATTAATAAATAAATATTATATACTTTCGTTCATAGAAAATGAGACTTATCAATAAAACGCTCTAGATGACAAAGTTGGTAAGATTATTCGAAATAGAAGTAGAGGGAGTATTGCGTTAAATTAAGGTCAAATTATGCATTTTGACTAACGGAAGTTAGTCATGTAACTAACTTCGGGTAATATGTCATGTGAAATGATCAATTTGTCCCTAAAAAAAAGATGACGATGATATATGACTTGGAAATATAGCATCATATTTTTTTTTATTTGCAACAGATTATAAAAACAAATACTCCCTCCATCTCGAAAAATTTAGATCACTTTGACTTTAATGGTCAACTCAATTATAAAAACAAATACTTCCTCCGTCTTGAAAAATTTAGATCACTGTAGATTGTAGAGTAGCCTTCCAACTGACAACTGACCCACCAAGAGTGAACACATACTAGGTCATGGATCTTCTCGTGTCAACATCCCCATAGTAGTCTGAATCACAATAACCCTCAACTGCATATTATGTACCACCTTCATAAATGAGTCCAACATCTGATGTACCCCTAAGGTACCTGAAGATCCTCTTCACTGCTTGCTAATGTTCCTTACCAGGATTCCCCAAGAACCTACTAACAACACTAAAAAGTATGAGCAAGATCTAATCTATTGCAAACCATAGCATACATCAAACTACCAATTGCACTAGCATAAGGTACTCGATCCATATAATTTTTCTCTTTATCCGAATTAGGTGCAAAAGCAACAGACAGACGTGCATTCGCTGTACTTGGAGAATCTAAAGGATTTGTTGTAGACATGTCGAACCTCTCTAAAACTTTCTTGATGTAACTTTTTTGGGATAAGAACAGTTTTCGTTGGCTTCTATCCCTATAGATCTCCATACCGAGAATTTTCTTTGCCGCACCTAAATCCGTCATCTCGAACTCTGCAGATAGTAGATCCTTCAACTTCTAAATATATGACAGCCGCTATCAACATATCGTCAACATAAAGAACCAGATAGATGATCGAACCATCCACTAACTTATTGTGATACACACAACAGTTATACACGCTCCTAGTGTAGCCAATTTCTATCATATAGCTGTCAAACCGCTTGTACCACTGCATAGGCGATTGCTTGAACCCATACAAGGACTTATTCAACTTACACACATAGTCTTCTTTTCCCGAAACCTGAAACCCATCTAGTTGTGTCATATAAATCTCTTCCTCAAACTCTCCATGTAGAAATGTTGTTTTCACATCTAGCTGCTTGAGTCCAAATCATGATGTGCCACCAATTCTAATATCACCCTGATAGAAGTGTGTCTAACCACAGGTGAGAAGATCTTATTGTAGTCAACGTCCTCCCGCTGTATGAAACCCTTGCAACTACACGAGTTTTATACTTGAAACCCTCTGATGGTGGCGTGCCTTCCATCTTCTTGAAGACCTACTTGCAAGTCACAATCTTTCTACCCTCCGGCCTCTTGGTTATGTTGGTCCCAAAGGTGGCAACAAGGATGAAAAATAGCTAGAGGGGGGAGGGGTGAATAGCTGTTACAATTTTTTCTCCCTCTTTTGAAAACTGAACCTCTTGCTTACAAAACCGCTTGCAGTGTATAAGAAACTGCAAGTAGAGTTGCAAAATGCACATCGGAATATTCTGAATTTATAAAGCAGTTTTGAGGTGCGGTTTACAAAACTGAAAAGTGAGGTTTTGACAAAGTTAACTTCAAACATAATTCACAATAATGGATAACTGAAAATAAGATCAAACAGATAAGACAAAATAATTAGCAATGAACAGTGAGTAAATATGCAGAAATGAAGAACACAATATTTGGAGTGGTTCAATCATAAATGATTTACATCCACTACCAAGATGGTTAGTCTTGGATTTTCTAAGAGTTAGATTTTATATTACAGTATGAGAGATTACAAAGTACAAAGAGTAATACTCAGATCTAAAATCTATTCTATGAAGATAGAATCCTAGACTATAACCGGTGTATCTCAAATGAATCATCTATGTGATTAATCAAGTGAGGTGTGTGTGTGTTGGACAAGATCAAGGCTCTTTGAATCTATGAGATGTAGAGCATAATGATTCTTGATGGTGTTTAAGGCTTAATTTCTGGGCTGGGAAATATTTCTTGAAGGAAGAAGATGAAGATTCAAAGGGCTGAATATTTTCTGGGCAGAGCTTCAACTTCTTATGAACTCACAGCAAATCAATTTCTCAAGCAATCTTCAAGTGTTGAAGATTAGGGGTATTTATACCCAAGCACCAAGAAAGTAACCGTTGGACACATCTGTTGAAGTACTGTACTTGATGCAATTTGATTGGTCCACAAATTCACTTTTGTCCTTTGGTACAGCAGTTGCAGATAAAGCTGATCAGACTTCGGCTGCAATTAAGGTATGAAGGACATCTGTCACCTTTTCAAGATCCTTACAGATCTTGTCTGACACAGAATCACGTGACAAGATTTGATGGTTGACTTTTGTCATTGCTAACATGAATTCCAACAGTCATATGTGGTTCACTTCAAGTCTTCAATCATTGGATGCGGTCTGGTGTGCATACGGTTTGACAAGTGCGGTTTCACCAGAGGAAGTTCCATAGTGCGGTCTCAAGATTGGAACTGTACTGCAGTTAACAAGTGCGGTTCACTTAATGCGGTTTGCACTTAGGTATTCAAGATGCGGTTTCAAAGGCAAAATTCCACATGCGGTTTGCATGTGCGATTTCTTAAGAGCGGTTTTGAAACTACTTTGAACTGCAACCTCATATCCAATGAGTCTTGTGCCAGTCTTCAAGCCTAATTTAACCTATTCTATAAAATGGACTTAGCTAAAAAATTGAAGTCTAAGATTCATTACATATGGGCCTAAAGTCCTTAAAATAGAAAGATGAGGTTATGGTATCAATCAAATCTAAGCTAAAGCTAGGAGGGTTAAAGTATGCATACCCAACAATCTCCCCCTATTTGATTGATGCCATTAGCTACTATAACAAAAGCAAATATTGTACTTGGTAAAAACATGTCCATAAGAATTTAACATGGTAAGTCATGTCCCAAGTCAATGCACACACTAGCTTAAGTTATAGATTTCTATACTATTGAAAGATTGAAAAACTTACAACTTGAAAGTATAGAAATGCATTCAGTGCACTTTGAAAAATATGAGTTTAAGTTTAAAGTGCGGTTTAAACTGAATGTTTAAACTTCATTTCAAAAATATGATTTTAAGTTAGAAAATATTTGAATGAGGTTTTAAACCATTGCGGTTTTATTGTTCTACAAACAAGCAGTTTGATATGAACAAATTTTTGGAACCATGATGCAATTTTTATTAATACCTTAATAGTTTTGAGTTACAGGTACAAGGTATGAAAGGAAATTACATGGTTACAAAAACAAAAAAGGTTAGACCAAAAAAATACAAAGAGGATGCGGTCTAACACAAGCAAAAAGTATTCCGCAAAAAAGGAAATTACAGGAAGCGGTTCTATTGCTGAGGCGGTTGCTGATGCGGTTGGTTTACTTCTTGCTCGGGTACTTGCGGTCTGGAGGGTCTGAAAGCTGAATTTTCAGCCCTAAGAATTCTTCTCAAAGCCCTGACTTCCTCTGAGGTTCGTTGAAGAGCGGTTTCAAGATCATTGATTTTGGTGTTGAAGGAGGAATCCAAAGAATTGAAGAAGGTGTGGATTTCCTCTTGGATTTTCCCTTGATAGGCGGTTTGAGTAATTTGCATATTGCATTCAGTTTCATTCAAGCTCCCCTTCAAATATTTCTCCAAAAGTTTCTGCAATTCAGCTATTTTTATGTTGATCTTGGAATTGAATCCCTCCTTGTGGTTTTCAAACCTATCATTCACTTCATCATTCATAGCATTTATTTTTGCTGAAATGGAGTCTTTTACAATATTTGACTTGATATCCAACTGCCCTTTGACTGAATCAAATTTCTGATAGGATGTTTGCTTCCAAGGAATCTAGAGCAGGGATGGGGTTTTGGGTAGGCTGCGGTCTAGAGTTTATGGAATTAAGCAAATTGGATTGGAAATATTCTAGGGCGATTTCTATGGCGGTTTTGGTGGAAAGTTTGAAGGAATTGGAAAGTTGATTAAGTACATCCTTGAGCTGGGTAGTAGAAACCTTGTCTCCCAGGGTTTGGAGGATTCCATCAGCTAGATATTTTCTGAATCCCTCAAAACTAGTTTCAGCTTCAGATTTGACAATGTTTGCTGTTTCACTCTCCCCCTTAATGGTATCAATCTTGAGGAGTATATCCTTCATGGAAGATTCATAACCAGCCAGTTGCAGGGATTGAGAGGTTAGAAGTTGGGATTGAGTTTGGGTTTGGGTTTGAACATGGTTTTGAAGGGTGGTATTTGAGGCGGTCAATTTAATGATATGGCCTTGGTTTATTAAAAGTTGGCCTTGGATAAGGTTAAGGGTGGATAGGATTTGGGAGTAGTCAGTTGGAGGGGCAGTTGAGGTAGAAGGAATGGTTGAGAAAAGTGGAGGCGGTTGGACTGGGGTAGTCTCAGGTGCGGTTTAGGGTTGGAAGGCGGTTTGGGTTTGGAATGCGGTTTGATGAGGGGAGGCAGTTTGGTGAGGGGAGTTGATGGGTGAGTTGGATTGTGTGGTATGGATAGAAAGTGGAGGGGTGTTTTGTTATTGGGGTGAGGTAGGAGGGGTAGGAGTTTTGGCAGGAGGAGGGGTTTGTTAACGTATAGGAGAAGAAGGTGGAGTAGGAGTTTTGTTGCAGTTTGAAAGGGGTAGAGATTGGACGCGGTTTGAAGGAGGAGGGGTCTAAATGAGGTTGGATTTAGGAGGGGAGGTTTGATGTATGGGAGAATGAGGTGGTAAGGGAGTTGGGTCTCTGAGTATGGAGGTGGAAAGAGCTTGGCCAACAGAAGGTTTTTGAGTCCATTCTTGAAATGCAGGGCCCAAGTTTGATTCAATATCTGAGGGGGTTTGGTAGTCAGAATGGGAGGGTGAAGGTGAAGTGGAAGGAGAGGGAGAAGGAGAAGGGGATTGTTGGGCAACACGTTTGAGAAAACGTTTGGGCCCTTTGGTAGGAGTTTTCTTTTTGGCCATCATTTTGAATCTCCTTTTCTTGGGATTATCCCCCTGAGCCGTTGCAGCTCTTTGCAATTGAGGGGAGGGTTGCAGTTTGGGTGAAGGAGATTTGGCAGGTGAGGAGTGGTGAGATTGAATTGGGGATTGAATAGGTGATTGAATGGGAGTGGTTTGAGTTTGGGGAGGTGGAGGCTGTTGAGTGGGAGGCTGCGGTTGGGATGCAGGTTGCGGTTAGGGAGCAGACTGCGGTTTGGGAAGAGGTGTTCAGTGGATTTACCTTTGGCAGCTCTCCTTTGCTCAGCCTCTTTCTATATTCTGACTATCTCAGCTCTATAATAGTCAGCCAAGTCCTCAGGGGATAAATTCTCCAAAACAACCTTAGTTTGCTTGGCCTTCCTTGCTTTGCAACCAGATCAGGAATTCCTTCATCTTCCTCTTCTTCCTCATCATCTTCATCAGCCAAATTCAACTTCTTCTTCCCTTTCTGGCTTGGACCAGCACCAGCAGCATCAGCACGCGGTTTTTGTGCTGGTGCGGTTTTAGCTTTCTTTTGGGGCAGTTCGGCAGTAGGCTTCTTTGATTTTCTAGCCTTCTTGACCGCTTGGCCAGTAAATGTATCAATAGTCTCAGGGCACATGTTGACATAGAGCTCCCTGGTTGGAATGGTGTCAGCATCATACAAGGATTTGTACTCAGCATTGCCATAGCTGAATCTGAAACTGTGGCAAGCAGCTAAGCCAAGGGACTCTTCATTGCCCCAGTGAATAGACAGCTCAGGTGTAGAAATTCTCAGCTCTTCCAAATGCTGATAGTTGGCCAATATAGCTGTGAGGAGCCTGCAGAATGGTCTCCATCTCTGGTTCTCATGCTTCAACTTAGACTGATAATTATCAATACTTGAAGCAAATTCCCTCAAAAGAATCTTGGGCCAGTGGAGAGGGATTCCATTATAAAAGGCACTGCAGTACATCCACTGCTGAGAAGTGAAGTTGTTATAGTTTCCTGTCTTTCCACAAACAGACTTTCCAACTAGGAAGCAGAGGTGGCTCATCAGCTCACCAAATGCTTTTCTGGCACCTTCTTGTATTGGCCAGAAAGAGAAGAGATTGCAGCTGTTGTAGAAGCGGTTGCATCCATAATCTCTTGGCCAACTGTTTCAGGAGCAGCTGGAACGTTGAACCTGAAAGTGCTCCGGATATCCATATAGTCTATTGAGACTTCAAAGCCTTCAACATTGGCAGTCAAGTAGTTGATCATACGTCCATTTTCAAGTTCTCTTTGACCTATCTTGGCATTTGAATAGAATTGGTCCACAAACGCAGGGATTGTATAGGATTGTTTCTTTGTAAAGAGGGGAAGGATTCCTGAAGCATCCATTTTTCTTATCAGCTCCCTTCCCAATGCTTCATTCTTCAACTCTGGCTCATTGATTTCCCATCCTGGTAAGAAAAATTGGGAATCATACAAAATAAAATATTATAGTTAGATCCATTTATGAATTCACAGTTCACAAGCGGTTTGAGAACCCATGCGATCAGCAATGGTGCGGTTTGAAAAGTGAAATTTTCAAACCTCAAGTAAACTGTGAATACGAGGCAAGGAAATAAGTAAGAAAATTTAAGAGTATAATTACTAGTACGTGGCATCGTTAAACCAAGTTTATCTCAGACTTCAATGACGTGTTCAGAGAGAAGGTTATGATATCTAGCCTATATACTAAGTAATACTAAAAAATAATCAGCATGCGGTTTTCAAGAAAAATAGCATGCGGTTTCAAAAGTTTTGAACAAGCGGTTTCCAACATGCGATTTTGATTTCAAAAGAACATGTGGTTTGAAACAGTTAAGGTAAGCAGTTGTAAACATGCGGTTTCAAACACAGGTAGCATGTGGTTGAGAAGGATGTGGTTTAAATGTAAAGCGGTTTAAATGTAAATAAAATTCAAAGTTTTTTAAAAAAAATTCTAAGTAAGGAAAAACATGATTGAAAATCAAAGAAACCAAAACATAAGAATTTTTCAGAAAAACATATGAACAGTCACATGAATGTACGAAGAACACGAAGAACATGAAGAACAGACATTTACCAAAAGTTAACCAAAATCATTAAATAACATATCAAAATGATCACATTGATAAGTAGATTAACAATATAACATCAAAATCACAACTTTTCAATATAATCATCAAGAAATAGCAAGAACACATAAATGGGTTTCGAAGAACTAAAAACTGAAAAATCCAAAATCAGTACCCAAAACATGTGTTGATCATAAAATAAGGAACATAATCTTAATCCCAACAGGAATTCGAGCAAAACCCAACTAATTTTAAGCAAAATGATCAAGAAATGAAACAGTTATGAGCAAAAATCAGTTAAGACCATTCGAAGCATTCAAGGTACAACAATGGCAGTTTCAACAAATCATTTTCATAAAATAAAAGAGATTAAGGGTTAGAAATCATACCATATCAAAGAATTGTTTCTTAGGAGCCATTGATGAGAAAGATTTTGAAGGTTTTTGAAGGTTTTGAAGGAGAGAGAAAGTGAGAGTTGGTGAAAAACTGTCAACTGAAAGTACGAATTGACAGAGGTTGACAGGTAAAGAATGGACAGTTATACTGAAATGGGTATTTATAGGAGGTTATTGGGTGGAGTGTAAATAGCATATGATGGTTCCACTTCCCACTAAGTGTACCATCAGCACACACTCACCCTTTCAGCTTCTGCACAGGGCCCTATGACGGCTGACATGAGGGATTTTAATGCTAATGTTCCTTTTGCATTAAATGCCATTAAATGCATTTAAATTTTGAAATAACGTGGTGTAAGTACCCAAATCTGGCTCATGCCTTCCGATTAAGTTTCCCGGCAATCCCCCGGACTTTCCTAAAGTTCAGGGACAATTTAGGAACTTTCCAAAACCTTCCAAGGGGTGAAGGACTTGCTAGGAATTAAAATTCCACGTAGTCCCTCGCTGGAAAAGACCTTCTAGAAGGCCACCTTGCATGGTTCTAGAAACAGGCTGAGTCACTACTGGATAAGACCGCACGGCTTCATTAGCTTGGGGTTACAGCCGCACGACTTCATTAGCCATCACCAGACTGCCTATAAATAGAGGCCTCCTCTATTCATTTTAAAAAGAGAATTTTTGGTACTGTTACTCTGCCAAAATACATCCACGAAATTCCAGAAAGCTGAGAGCTCCCAAAATCACCTCCCTCCTCTCCAAAATCCATCCAAAGTTGATCCTTCCTTAGGCAATCTTCAAGGAGATAGAGGAACACCACCATTGGTAACCTCTCCTTCTCTTCCTTTTAAAATATAATTGTCATACTTGCTATATTGATCTTTGTTGTTTATATTGCCATATACTTGCTTGATACTTGATCTATTGTTATAAAAATCAAATCTTTAGTCATGTAGATCATAATACCCCCATTCCCCTATCACATGGGATTCATGGAAGATCCATCCCAAGGATGAACAATAAGACCTCAAAATGGCTTGTTCTAGGGTGGATCTCTCACATGATGATCTGAAAATAGCATCATTTGCATATAAAAATGTCATCTTTTTCATTAAAAATGTCATCTTTACTCATGAATGTTATCCCCCTTTGCCATAGACCTTGCTTCCAAGGATTGTCCACCTAAAAGGTTCATAAAGGACATAGGAAAGCCATAAAGGTCCTTCCTTTACCATTCCTAGTCCTAGCTTGCATCATGTTCATTACATATGTTAGCATAAAAATGTCATCTTTACTTTAAAATGCATTTCCCATGTCCC
Organism: Adenophora triphylla var. japonica; assembly: GCA_022495995.1. Lineage (NCBI taxonomy): Eukaryota > Viridiplantae > Streptophyta > Magnoliopsida > Asterales > Campanulaceae > Adenophora > Adenophora triphylla. Next base: position 38,039 of record JAFEMH010006833.1, on the reverse strand, counting down.
TCATGGTTGGATCACTCTCCAAGGATTGCCTAGTGACCTTCATAAGGCACAAAAAGGCATAGGATGAGTATAAAGATCCAATATTTATACCCCTCCCTTAGTCCCCTTTAGTACTTGGAGCATCTCTTGGAGTGTAATGGTATAAAGGTCCTATCTTTACATCATTTCCTTCACATAAAGATGCCATAGACGGATATTCCTTTAGAAAAGGATGAACTTGAGCCCCACATCTCCGATCATCACTTGAGACGAGCATAAATGTCCCGACTAAGCTCAAATCGTCTCAAGATGTAGGATTGATGGGCAAAAGGTCCTTCCTTTCTAAAGAGTCTCATCTTTGAACTATAAAAGAGGTGTCCCTATTCCGATCACATGTGACCCAAGGTCTCATAATGATGATCATAAGTCCAAGATGAGAACGGGATCAAAGTCCCTAACACATCAAAATCCAAGGAATCCCGAGCGATAACCAACTCATGGTTTATACGTCCGGAAGATAACTTGGCACATTCCCTCCCTTTTTCAAAAGCACATCCCACACACGAAAACACAAAGGCAAGCATGAAAATCAGATCTTGGAAGAGTTGCTTCGGCAAGGCTCTTTGGGTGAACGTCGATCCGTTCTTCCCAAGGGGTAACTTAACCTCCGGACCCAAATCCTTTTTTTTCAAAGTTTTGAGGAAATCAAAATGGTGTGGCGACTCCGTTTTTCAATTTAAACCGGATGTCTTCAAACCGATGTGAGGCGGTGATCCCCTTACACGAGAAAGCGGTTCCAACCATATAAAACAATATTTCAAAAATGGGAAAAAAGCCACAATCTTGGGCACCACATTCACAGTTTGGCGACTTCGCTGGGGAGGAAAACAAAAAAAAAAGCTTTCATTTTTAAAACAAAAAAAAATGATACTCGGTATATAGGTGGAAACCATTAAGCTTCCCGTTATCGCCTCCTAACACGAGTCTGGGATAAACTATGGTCTAACAAAGCCACGTACCGGTATCTCTTTTCGAAAAAAAAATCCTTTTTTTGAGTGGGTTAGCCTTCCGCCGCGGATCCTATTCTCATGCTTGCCTTTTTTTTTCCTTGCAATGCATTGCATACATTGTTGGTTCTTGGGAATTGTGCACATTCTGAATGCTAAACAGGAAGCTTGCTGGAGCTGAAAAGGTGCCAAAAAGGTCGGGGAAACAACCTGCAGATGAAAGAAAATGGAACCTGGAAAATTGATTGATGCAGCCGTACGGCTTGATTCTCCTTGAATCCTAGTCGGGCGGCTTCATTGGCAATTTCACCAGGACAAAAATTGACGTTAATCTGGCAGCCTTGGTAGCTTGGGGCTATTCAGTTCCAAGACTGACCAGGCTCCCAGAAAATTTATGAAATTGTCACGGCCAGAATCACAAGTGATATCCAAGGTGATAACTGCACCAACGATAGCACTTGGGATAGCACACACACACTTCAAAAATAAAACAATTTTGTAAAAGATTTTGTAGCAGAATAAAGACACCAAAATTGTTTTTCTCAAGTTATATAAATATAACTTGAGAGTGCCTCTTAGGCAAGACTTTATAATCACTATAAATGAATTTACAAAGCCGAAAGTTCCCTATAGCTATAACTATTTTGAGCTCTATGGAACAAGAGATAAAGAACGGAATCCTATCCTAGCCTTCACACAACTTGATACCAATGTAATCAAGTGCGAAATTACAAGGGAGGAAGGATTAAAACGAACCAAACAAAGAACTCTATCTCTAAGCTTTCGAAGGTGTGAATGCGATGATGTAATTGGCATGTCTTCAAATGAAACCTTCTTAGCTTATTTATAGTCTTCAAAATACTTGAAGGCTACTCAATTAACAACCTTGGGGCTGGTCTTCCACGTTGAGAAAGTGTAGGGAGAGTGGGTGAAGTTGTTCAACATTTTTAGCTCCCACTTCCTCAATTTTAGCAACCGAGTTGATTAATCCTCAAGTCAAGCTTCCACGCCTTGTACTCCCATGCTTTATCAACCTTGTACTTCTTCTATAACTCAGCAACAACTCTTGACCAAGTCTTCACACGTTTTGTTTGTTATTGCCCAAGTTACGAATTTATACATAAAATGTATAAACTCTTTTCTTCCAATTTCCACACGTGTCTAGCTCCTTCTTTGATGCTATTGCACTCTGAAATATAACACATAAACTATAGACTATACAGATTATATTAGCACATTAGTCCATTAAATAATAAACAAAAAATATACAACTATATAATTTTTCAGTACAGGAAATCATCTGCGATATCACCTGGACTTTTGGGAAATCATCTACGATATCACCTGCAGTTTACACTAACAATCTCCCCCTTAGTTGGATATTTCTTTCCAAACTCAATGTGCTGCTGTCCTGCAGAGTTTAGTCTATATACACATGTACAGAGCATAGAACACAATATAATATCTCCACAAAAATTAACTCCCCCTTAATCAAGGAGCTAATCACAAACAATGATTAATCATTTAAAACTAATTTATTTCAAACTTTAACAAGTTTTCGAAATAAACTAAGTTACCATTAAAGACCATAACCATTGTAGCAAAAAATCATCCAAAACTAGCAAAAACAACCTAGCAGTTTAAGTTATAAACAAACCAACTAAAGTGTTTAGCAAACCAATATAAACAAACATAAAAGAAAATTGTTTAGAAAACCACATCACATCACCAAAATAAAAGAAATTTTTTTAGGACCACCACAAAAACAGTCACCCACATGATAGCGGCAACATCAATCTTCAGGTTTAAAAACCTTCAGATTTTAGTTTTCTTCTTCTTCAAACTTCTCTTCTTCTTCATCTTCCTCCTGATCTCCTTCCCTATCACTTCCACCATCACTTGGGCCAGCACTGGTGGTAGCACCTGCAGTAGCACCAGCTCCAGTAGTTGCAGCAGCAGCAGATCCTCCCCCTATTTGGGAAGAAATTTTATCAATAAAAGCATCTGTAACCTGCTTAAGCTTAGCCTATCCCTCAGCAAGTTCTCCCATTGCACTTGATTGTTTGTGCAAGAAGTTAATCACTGTTGCCTTTGGAATTGATGGACCAGAGTTGCCCAAAAGATTCATCATGTTGGTCAGAATACTTGCAGCATCAGTTTCTGCAAAAGTATTAGGGACAACACCTGGGGAAGCACTTGGGATATCACGTGAGATAGCACTGGGAAGAGCAGGGGCTGATTCATCAGATTTGTTCCAAGGGAGATCTTTTGTATACCTTTTACCTTTTTTCAGTTGTTGATCAATGGTATAATACTCAGGTTCAGTGGTGAAAACATCAGAGGCTTCAATGGGTAAGGATTGAAATACCAAAACTTTGAAGATTAGAGAAGGATATGGTAAAAAGCTAATGTTTACTTCCTTTTTTCTACCCCATGAAGCTAAGTGTTTGAACACTAATCTTCCAAAGTTAATCCTTAACTTCTTACCCAATCTATATAACACATTCGCATGCTCCAATGTCACAATAGGTTCATTAGTTGTAGGGAGCCAATTGAAGATGCATAATTTGTGAAGCACAGAATATAGAGAGGTAAGCCTAGAAGCATGAAGTTTTTCTTTCACAGGCCAGGACTGCATTTTGTTGTGAGTGAGCAATTTTACCATTTCATCTCTATTAACCCTAATGCTCTCATCATCTATATTTGGTAGGCCTAAAACTTTGTTAATTAGGGATGGAGTAAAAGAATAGACTTTCCCCCTAACAAACACTTTACCAAACTTTTCAGACCCTTCATCATCCAAATGAGCATGCAAGTTAGCAAAGAAATTGCGTATAACACTCTCAACAAACACAGAAGCATGATTATTAGCATTAAGAAAATTCCTGTCCTTCAAAAACTGAACCATTCCTTCCTTTTCCAACTGACCCTCATCAATATGCTTTTCTTTTAACAATCTCTTACTCAAATTATTCAACCAAAATTCCATATTTTATTTCTTATAATATTCCAGAGTAAGAAAAGGTTTAGGAAAAGCTTTATCCTCTTCACTTCGAATAACCTCATCACCAGAATTACCACTAGAGGAATGAGTAGGAACAGAGGAGGGGCTAGGTGTTACCTCAGATGACATCTTCTTCTTGGTAGCACCTTTGGTAGCACTCACAGTAGCTTTGCCCTTGGCCTTCTTTTTCTGAAAATCAGAGAGAGTTTCCTCTTCATCACCATCTACCCAAGCATCAAAGGAGTCCACAGAAGGCTCCTTCTCCTTGTTTGCATCAAAGTTCTCGTCACTCACATGGGGTGAGGACACATCAAGAGAGCTTTCTGAGACTTCAACCGGATCTAAGGAGGTATTTGATGTTGCCTTGGACCTGATTGACCTAATGCGGTTGGAGGATCTCCTCTTTGCAACTTGAGGAGACAGCTTGGAAGTTGGGGCTTTCCTCTTTCTCTTTGGCTCGACTAGAATGAGAGTTACCTTAGGGATTCCATGTTCAAACGAGGCAACAGGGGCAGTGGCTGGAACAATCGCCATTGTAGGTGGAGAAGAGTTTGGAGTGATCATTGGTGAAGTTTCCATGGCCGTACGAGATGCCACGAATGGAGCAAGGCTTGGTGAAATGTCCATTTGGTCCATCTGAGATGGTTCGGTATTGGTTTTGGATGGAGAAGCCATGGAGATTTGTGTGAAATTTTGGAACGTATTTTGACCTAAGATTTTGGGAGAGAAGAAGGCATTGGAACGAAGGTTTAAAAGGGGAGAGACGGTAACGGATAGAGAGAGAAAATAGGAAAAGGGAGAGTGAAAATAGGAGAAGGAGGTTAGATAGGGAACAAACAAATAAATTGATTTGACACTTAATGTCCTATCTAAACTAAAACCCCTATTAATACTCTAACTAATCCCTATCCACATATTTTTAAAATAAACCCTAACCACACCTTTTTAAAACCTCAACTCTTCTTAAAAGTAAAATAGCACGGCTGAATTAAAAAAAATTTAAAAACAATTTTTCTTCTTAAAAGTAAAATAGCACGGCTGAATTAAAAAAAATTTAAAAACAATTTTTTTTTAAGTAAAAACGTAAAAATAAAAAAAATAAGTAAACCAAATATATTGCAACTAAGCCCAAAACATTATATGCACAAATCAAAATAAATATGGGTTAGTTACTCAACAAAGTTTACCAAAAATAAAGGAAACTTGTTGAAGACGTTTTCAAAATCGTAAACTCTTTAGTTAAAAAGACTTTCAGATTTTGAAAAATTAATCAACAATATTTCGAAAATAAGAAAAAAAACTAATATAGCACACACTAATGTGTTAAGGCAATGATGGTAACACGTAGGATAACACATGTGATATAAATCCCCTTGATAAATATTTTTCATTTTCAAGCATTTCAAGCATAACAAGCTTAGCCATTTTTAGGCACTTCAGGCATAACAAGCTGAGCATTTTTCATGCACTTTAGGCATTATATGCCTATATTTTTTTAAGTACATTGCTTGTTAATCACGTATCAATACACTTCTTTTAAATAAGAAAGCAACGTAGTAACGAGCTCCGTGCTTCGAGTTATATTTCAAGTGTAGAGATCAAGTGATCTATGCCTTTCAAGTAGGGTACACTGTAGTAGCGAACTCCATGTCCCTAATACTTAGCACAAATCACCTCATACATTCTCATTGGCAAGAGTACATCGTTGCAGCGAATACCGTGCCCCGAGCTCGAGAGAATAGTATGGAAATATTGCCTTTGCCTTTTATTTATCAAAAAAAAAGATTAGTTACTTTGTCACTTTAAGCATATGAAGGGGAGTGATATCACACATGATAACCTAAGTAGTAACCTACCGTAACAAAAAGGTCAGTATGTGCCACGGTTAGAGCTAAGCTAACCAGATTAAACAAATAAAAATGCATTTTTTTTAAATAAAGGAAAAAATACACTAATATACAAGTGTTACCCTGAGTGATAACATCACTTGGGGTAGCACACACGAACAGACTCAGAGATTACAAAGACCAAGAGATCTTTTCAAACTAGAAAATCTCTCGTGGTCTAAGGCCTTGGTAAAGATATCATCCAGTTGATACTTAGTATCAATATGATTAATGTTAATTAGGCCTTTATCTACCATATCTCTAATGACGTGTGTCTATGTGCTTAGTACGGGAATGTTGAACAGGTTTTTTTGAAATGTTGATAGCACTCAGGTTATCACAGTACATAGTCAAAGAATTACTCTCTAGACCATAGTCATCTAGCATATGTTTTAGCCAAATAAGTTGTGAGCAACAACTACAGTACAACATACTCGGACTGAGTGTGGAAAGAGAGACACAATTCTGTTTACGACTATACCATGAAACTAAATTGTTACCCAAGTAAAAACACCCCCCACTAGTACTCTTCCTATCATCCATATCCCCTGCCCAATCCGAGTCACTAAAGCCAACCAAATTGGTATTAGTATCCTTACTAAACCAAATCCCTAATTCACTTGTTCCTGAAACATATTTAATTATCTTTTTGACAGAATTAAGGTGTGAGACTTTAGGATTGGCTTGATAACGTGCACAAACACACACGCTGAACATGATATCAGGACGACTAGAAGTGAGATAGAGAAGGCTACCTATCATAGAACGATATAGAGTAGGATCAACATCCTCACCTACTTGGTCTCTACCAAGTTTGAGAGAAGAACACATAGGGATCTTTGAACTTTTTGCTCCTTCCAACCAAAACCGTTTCACTAGGCTCTTTGCATACTTGCTTTGTGAAATGAAAATTCCTTCATTTGATTGTTTCACCTGCAAGCCTAGAAAGAATGTTAACTCACCAATCATGCTCATCTCAAATGTTGATGTCATAGCCTCTACAAAATCTTTTAAACACGTTTGAGAAGTAGAGCCATAGACTATGTCATCAACATAGATTTGAACAATGATTGTTTCTTTGCCATGCCTTAGGATAAATAAGGTCCTATCTGCTTCACCTCTTGTAAAACCATATTCAAGTAAGAAAGAGGTTAAGCGACCATACCATGCACGTGGAGCTTGTTTCAAGCCATATAAGGCTTTATCAAGTCTATATACATGGTTTGGTAGATGAGGATCTTCAAATCCTTTTGGTTGTTCAACAAAAACTTCTTCTTTTAAATAACCATTTAAAAAGGCAGCTTTAACATCCATTTGAAACAAGGTAATTTTTAGAAAACAAGCTATAGCCAAGAGGAGTCTTATGGATTCTATTCTACCAATAGGAGCAAAGGTCTCATCAAAGTCAACACCTTCAATTTGGGTGTAACCTTGAGCTACGAGACGAGCTTTGTTCCTAACAATATTTCCTTGCTTATCTGATTTGTTCTTGAAAATCCATTTTGTACCAATTACATTTGTATTAATGGGACGTGGTACTAAACACCAAACTTCATTACGAGCAAATTGTTCAAGTTCCTCTTGCATGGCTTGTATCCAAAAATTATCTTTTAAAGCTTCAAAAATATTTTTGGGTTCTAAAGAAGAAACAAAACAGAAATATTTTACCTTGTGGTATGTGGTGGACATGCACACATACCTTGCCATTTCACGGTTGCTAATGTGTCCTTTATTCCTTGTTCGTACCCCTTCACTTGCTTCTCCAATGTTTTGAGATGAAGGATGATCTCTTCTGATCCTAGCTGGTGGATCCCTTCTCAAATCTTCATGCACATGAGCATCATCATCTGACTGTTCCTCCTTTTGATTCTTTGGGTGGACTTGGGTGATCTGGGAGATGCTATCCCTTACGTGGCAACACTTGGGCGGCACACAGGGTATCACTTACTTGATTTTGATCCTCCAGCAATATCAATGGAGATTCCTGTACTCCATCACCTGTAACACTTGCTAAATCATCAAAAACAATGTTAATTGATTCTGAATGGTTTTTAACCTAAGGTTATAAACCACTGTATGCTCTTTGTCTGAGCATACCCAAGAAATATAGCCTTATCACTTTTAGAGTCAAATTTAGCTAAGTAATCCCGATCATTTAGAACATAACACACACGAACCAAATGTATGAAAATAATGAACCTTTGGTAGCCTACCATTCAAAATTTCATAAGGTGTCATTCTAGTACCGGGTCTTAGAAAAACTCTATTGGCCGTGTGACAAGTTTGTGTTTAAGGCCTCGGCCCAAAATCTTTTGAAATTCTTTTTGAAAACAACATCACACGTGCCATCTCAAGTAAGGTCTGTTTTCCTTTCGGCCACCCCATTTTGTTGAGGTGTTTTGGGAGCGAAAACTCATGTTTAATTCCTTTTAATTCACAAAAAGTAAAGAACAATGAATTATCAAACTCCGTTCCATGATCAGACCTTATTCGCATGATAAGAAGCTGAGAAAACATGTTTTTGATTTTAGCATGTAAGATCTTAAACTTTTCAAAAGTTTCGATTTTTCTTTCAAAAAATATACCCAAGTAAATCTAGAAAAATCATCAACTATTACAAAAGTATATTTCTTACCTCCTAGACTGTCTACCTCCACTGGACCCATTAAATCCATATGCATTAATTGAAAACAGTGTGTTGTCCCAGAATACTCCTCATTATGTTGGGTAGCACTATGGGTAGCACGTGTTTGTTTACCCTTGAGACAATCTTCACATATGATTTTCGTACTTATGTCCAGACTAGGTATACCTCTTTCAGCTTCAGCATTAATGAGTTTCACAATGTTTCGAAAATGGACATGACCCAACTTTTGATGCCATAAGGTAGCATCATCAACCCTCACAGAATGACACACTTGTTTATCCTCAACAAGATAACAGTTATTACTTGACCTAGTACCACTCATAACACAGTTATTGGTACAATCAAAAACTTCATAAGTGTTTTTGTTGAATTTCACTTCAAGGTTGTCATCACAAAGTTGGCTAATACTAATTAAATTAGTTACAAGTCCATCAACATGCAAAACATTTTTCAAAGCAGGAAATCCAGGTACATTTAATATGCCTTTTCCTACTATATTACTCTTGCCACCACCACCATATGTTACACTACCACCTTGAATAGGTTCATATTCCTTTAAAAACATTTTTGTTCCAGTCATATGACGAGAACAACCACTATCAAAATACCATGAACCTTCAACATTAGTTTTTAAAGCAGTGCACACAACATCACATCTTAGGTTAGATTTAGGTTTCCACACTTTCCTACTTTGATAATTTTTCTTCTGACTACCAGTGATATCTGACGTGCTAGGTAGCACTTCAGGTATCACACAGGAACTGGATGTTTCTTTAAAAGTGTTTTACAATCATTTTTCAAATGTCCAGAAGAGTAACAGTAGTTACATATTTTTACCTTGTCAGAAGACTTATCAGAAGATATTAGTTCAACGTTGTCTCTTTCTTTAACAAAAACTACCTTATCTTCCTTATTAGCCAAAGTAGATGTAATAGCATTTAAAGACTCTTGAAAATCCATACCTGCCTTGAGTGGTTTGCTCAACCCAAGAATTGCATCTAACTTGGAAGAACTCGTGTTGAGTTTCTTAAATGTTGCTTCGGCAAGAGTAAGCTTGGCCTTGACTTTATCCAGCTCCACATCCTTCTTTGTGAGTTGAACTTCCAATCTAGTCAAGCCATCAGTCAGGTCTTGAACCTCTTTGGACAGAGAAATCACCTTCTTGTTCTCCTTCTTCCATTCGTCCACCAATTCTTTGCAAAGGTTCTTAAGACCACAAATGAGTTCATCCTTCTTTGAACTCCTTACTTTGTTCACCCTCTTGTGAACTACACGCATCCATGTTAACAGAACCCACAAAACAAACAACATTTATCAAATTTAAATCTGTATACCTGTTGGATGATATCTCAGGTGCTATCCCACTTTGGATATCACCTGGGGTATCAACGGCAGAATCCGAGTCACGGTTTGTGACCACCATTCTTGTTTGATTTGAATCTTGATTGATTGGTCTCCTCATCCTCATTGTCACTGAGTGAAACCCATAGGTTCTTTCCCATCTTCCTTAGAGTGTTAGCACACTCGTTTGAGTAATGACCCCATCGAGCAAGTATGACATTGGATTGATTCAAGGTATTTTGGATCGGATCTGGATTGATACGATGATGCTCTCCTTATGGGACCACCTTTCTGAGTAGATGGAAATGTCCTCTTTGGCATTGAATTGTACACCTTGGTTTGTTGCTCTTTAGCCTTTACCTGCACATTTTCTTTGTTAAATTTTCTCACCATTGAGTTATATTTCCTAGCAAGTAAGGCAACACTGGCATCTTCACCTAATTCCTCAAAAATTTCGTCATCCTCATTAGTTGAACCACTAGAGGATTGAACTTTTAAAGCAACACTCTTGCCTTTAGAAGCTTCACTTTGCTCAGCAAGATTTGACTCAAAATTTTTTAAAATGCTCATTAAGGAATTGATGTCCATAGTAGAAAGGTTGTGAGCCTCTTCTATAGATGAAACCTTTATATTAAAACGCTCAGGGAGAGTTCTAATAGCCTTTGAAACCAATTGTTTGTTTGTAAAAGGTTCACCTAAAAGTTGACACTCATTAGCAATGTCAAACAATTTTTCAAAATAAGAGGAAATGGTATCACTTTCACCCATTCTCAACCTTTCAAATTTGCTAGCAAGTCCTCTAAGTTTGTTTTCACGCACACTAGAATCACCTTCACAAAACCTTTGTAAAATATCCCAAGCTTCTTGAGCTGTGAAACTATTTTGAATAAGTTTAAAAATATGCATGTCAACCCACTCAAAGATAGCATTAAGAGCTTTCTCATTATAGTTAGCTAGGGTGATCTCTTCATTAGTTCTCTCACCTTCAGGTTTAACCTGAATATCACCATCCTCATCAGGAGGTAAAAGTGGAAGAGAGTACCCATTAACTATAGATCGCCATGCTCGAAGATCAACTGATTTGATATGCGAGCGAAGACGAATTTTCCAATATGCATAATTCGAACCATCTAAAACAGGAAGACGTTTTTGATTTGGATTTGCAGGATCAAAAGCCATGACACCTAGATCAAGCACTTAGTAACGTCAAGTGACCTGCTCTGATACCAATTGAAATTGTCACGGCCAGAATCACAAGTGATATCCAAGGTGATAATTGCACCAACGATAGCACTTGGGATAGCACACACACACTTCAAAAATAAAACAATTTTGTAAAAGAGTTTGCAGCGGAATAAAGACACCAAAATTGTTTTTCTCAAGTTATATAAATATAACTTGAGAGTGCCTCTTAGGCAAGACTTTATAATCACTATAAATGAATTTACAAAGCCGAAAGTTCCCTATAGCTATAACTATTTTGAGTTCTATGGAACAAGAGATAAAGAACGAAATTCTATCCTAGCCTTCACACAACTTGATACCAATGTAATCAAGTGCGAAATTACAAGGGAGGAAGGATTAAAACGAACCAAACAAAGAACTCTATCTCTAAGCTTTCGAAGGTGTGATTGTGATGATGTAATTGGCATTTCTTCAAGTGAAACCTTCTTAGCTTATTTATAGTCTTCAAAATACTTGAAGACTACTCAATTAACAGCCTTGGGCTGGTCTTCCACATTGAGAAATTGTAAGGAGAGTGGGTGAAGTTGTTCCACATTTTTAGCTCCCACTTCCTCAATTTTAGCAACCGAGTTGATTAATCCTCAAGTCAAGCTTCCACGCCTTGTACTCCCATGCTTTATCAACCTTGTACTTCTTCTATAACTCAGCAACAACTCTTGACCAAGTCTTCACACGTTTTGTTTGTTATTGCCCAAGTTACGAATTTATACATAAAATGTATAAACTCTTTTCTTCCAATTTCCACACGTGTCTAGCTCCTTCTTTGATGCTATTGCACTCTGAAATATAAACATAAACTATAGACTATACAGATTATATTAGCACATTAGTCTATTAAATAATAAACAAGAAATATACAACTATATAATTTTCAGTATAGGAAATCATCTGCGATATCACCTGGACTTTTGGGAAATCATCTACGATATCACCTACAGTTTACACTAACAATTTACGTGCTTACTTGCTGCATTTCCCCTATCCCGAAAATCATTCCTTTAAAACACATTTCTGAAAATTTATGTTTTAACTCAAAAAGGAACATTTTTAGGAGGCCGCACACTACGCGCACCTTATATATCCTGTACACTTTGCACGCACGTCCCTTTAACTCGGGGTGGTTGCTCAGTTACAGTCACGAACAGTATTACGATGCTCTCGGGCACGCACAAAATCACCCCAAACTCCCCATGGCAGTCAGTGTCGACCAATGCACAGTCCGTGTCACACATTTTAAAACCGTGACTTTTGGTTGGTTTTTGGTCTAGTCCGTGTCATATAGCCCAGTTGCATACCCCCGTAAAAGTCAAACCTTAGTCCATGTCAAGAGTCGAGATCCTTCGCGCAAGCGAAACTCTGTCGAAATTCCGCCAAGGAAAATTGACAGAATCTTGACCCCGGCATTGAATTTGACTTTGACCCACACGAGATACGTAAAGGTCAAACCTTAGCCCATGTCGAGAGTCGAGACCCTTCGCGCAAGCGAAACTCTGCCGAAATTCCGCCAAGGAAAATTGGCAGAATCTTGACTCCGGCATTGACTTTCACTTTAACCCGCACGGGATACGTAAGAGTTGAGCCCGAGTCCGTGCCAAAAATCCAAAGATCCTTCGCGCAAGCAGAGCTCTGCCGAAATTCCGACAAAGAAAAATTGGCAATATCTTGACCCGACATTGACTTTGACTTTGACTCACGCGACGTATGCAACAAAGCTCAATGTGACACTGTGTCATCCGACTTTTACCGTCCGACCCATGCCTATTATCTTCTTGGACAATGCCAAAAAGTCAAAACGTCAATCGCGTAAGCGAAACTCTGCCGAAATTCCGTTAAGGCTGAAAGACGAGACTTTCCTTGCATTGCTTTGACTATAATCCGCATCGCTCGTGCGTTAAAAGCTTCTATGACCCGCTAGACCCATTAGGAGCGTTCTTTTCTCTCGGTCGATGGGATCCACGTGCCCTATAGGACCCTCGCCCAGGGCTGTCCACCCTGGGAGGTCAAAATACAGGTGGAATACGAGGGGCTTATAGACGTAGTAACGGAGCCCACTGATCTAGGATCTAGAGTAGTTGCGAAAAAGAAGGGCAACCCCTTTTCCAACCAAATAGAAATTAATAAAAGACACTGTTTTAAGTAAACTGAAAGATTCTTAATTTGCATATTGCTTGAGCCTTCAGCCTAAACACCTACCCCAAAGTCTAAACCTCTCCTATCCCTTTCCCGCAGCGAGAAAGAAGTGGGTGAGAATACCGGGTCAGCGGCTTGTTAGCACAGAATTCTCAGATAGCTCGCCAGAGTCCTCAGTTTTGTCAGTCCAGAGAGTCAGAATGACAGATTTGATAGAAAACAGCAGTGATTTGGGTACTTAGATGACTAGGGAAGAAGAGCTAGCCTTAGCCTTGGAAAACAGCCGTAAGGTCCATGAGGAACAGCAAGCCATGCTCATTGATGCGCTCCGTCGTCATGGGGTTCAGATAGTGGTTGAGTCTAATGGTTCCCTGGTTATGGTAGAAGATGAGACTTCAGAAGCAGCCATCTCAGCCTCCCCAGCCTATAACCAATGCCTCCTCCATCCACATACGATCCCTTACCAAGGACTACCCCTTTCCAGTCCTTTCCAACATCCCAGGCCATCAGGGTTCCAACGCCCTCGCCTCCTCAGATAAGACCTAGCTTTGTTCCCTACCAACAATGAGCAAATGCCACGGCTATCCCAGTCACTCAGTCTCCGCATCATCTCATGAGACTCACTCCCTTTCCTCAGCACGAACCAAATTTCCTTATCCCGGAACTCCAGTATCAACCTGACCTTTCCAACTTCGTCAACGCCTGTGAATTTGACTATCTCCCAGACAGTGGCAGCGAAGAGTCAGTCGAAAATGAGAATAGGAATGGATGGATTTATAGTGATGATGACAGTTCAGTAGAAGGAATGAACATGGAGCCAATGGAAATGAAACCCTAAGGACAAGATGGGGTAGAAAATCATAGACTTGGAAGGGGCGACTGTATCACCTAAAAGTGTGTCTGCCACCTTTGCAAGGACTCGAAAGAGAAAATGGATGCAAGCTCAGATGAGGCAGGGTATGAATTTCACATCCTAGAATTCAACACTCCTTACAAAGACTTGGACAGTGAATGGAGAAACTTGATCGAAGCTTTAGCTAAAAGAGGGAAGTGGGCTCCACCCGCCGATCTAGAACACGTAAGCGTCATTGAGGCTAAACCCCCATCGGGAAGAGTAGACTCCATTGCAGTGTTGAGGGTCACCCCTGAGACTTTGTCCGAAGAAGAATGTATGGAAGCTCTAGAAAGATTCTTAAAGTTTGAAGCGACCCCGGTCCCCTTCCTATCTTACGACGACAGTGATGTTTTCTTGGTAATCCCTAAGTCAGGGGAAGAGTCCGGAATTCCCCTTATATGGCGCCAAGTATCTCGACCTGCTTTTGCCCTCATTGGTCATCAGAGTCAAGATGAGGATTCCCACGAGAGTTACTGCAGTGATACTGAAGAAGACACAGTTGAAATGCCGGAAGAAACGGTGGAAGAGTGGTTAGCCCAGAAGCCAAAAAGCCCAGAAAACCTTCCCGCAACTAAAAAACAGGAACCTGCCATGAGGTTTGACCCTCCGAAAATCCTTATCGATGATGGAATCTCCCACTTCAGGAAGTGTTTGGCCAACGTCAAAGATGCCGTCAGAAGGTTGACCCCTAGAGAGAGAAGGGATATGTTTGACAGTGATGAGGAATGTGATCCCGCTCTGTTGAAAAAGTTGCTATGTCCAGGCGAGGAAGCCATTAGCAAACCTCTAAACCCTGGGAACGATAATTCCTGTTGCATGTTGACCTTGAAAAGCTTGAATGAAACCGTCAAGGCCTTGAGTGAGGAAGATGAAACTGAAATAAGCCAATTGCTAGGCCAATGGGGAAGTCAGAATTCAGAAAAGGCCAGAAAGCCCGTGACCTGGGATCAGATTCGGGAAGCTACCTATGCCTCTGGTAGTGCTGTTAATCAAATTAATCAGCAAAATTGGCCATACGCCAGCAAAAACCCACCTCTAACTTTGAAGGAGCTGAAGGAATCCTCCGGTAGGACTGGTGACTCGGAAAAGTCTAATGTCTATGTGATGACTCGGTCTGGATAGATGAGTGTGGAACAGCCTAAGGGTGATAAAAGAAATGTCGTCTTTGAGCCAAAGACAGACAAAAGACCTTATAAGCCAGAAGCATAAAAGCCAGACTCTGAAAAAGAGGACTCGATGCTGACTCAGTTGAAGTGTAGTCAAGCCAATATCTCCCTGTGGTCCCTGTTAACCTCCTCATACCCTCACAAACTGAAGCTAGAAGAAAGTTTGGCCAAGACCATGGTGCCCATAGATGTCACCCCAGATGATTGGAAATATCCACTATGGAAATATCATTACCTTCACTGACCTGGACCTGCCAAAATATGGGGCTAGTCATAATGAACCCCTTTACATCACAGTCCAGTTGGAGGAACACCGGTTACCAAGGGTATTAGTTGACGGAGGATCTGCAATGAATGTCCTGCCAGCAAAGATGATGGATTTGTTGGATTTGAAGCCCACAGATTTGAAGCCTTCCAGCCAGACTATTAAGGCCTACGATTCCACTGCTCGATCAGTTTTGGGCGGGGATTGCTACTTTTAAATTGTGGTTCGGGAAAAAGGCCATGGATGTAGACTTCCAAGTGATTGACATTCCCATTTCATTTACCGCTCTGCTGGGACAACCTTGGATTCACCAGATAAATGGAGTAGCCTCTACTTTGCACCAGTGCGTCAAATTCCAGTCAAATGATGGGACTATTACTACCATCTATGGAGACAGTGTCACCATGGAAGGAACCAGCACAGGAGGTATCCCGATACTGGAGATCAAGCATGATGATGAAGGGTTTGCCTTGACCGGATTCTCTGTAGCCTCCTCCAAAGCTCAAGTGTGTTGCACCTACCTCACTGCTACCTCTGACAGAATACCTCCTGCCATGCAAATGATGCGAAAGATGGGTTATCTTCCGGGGCTTGGACTGGGTAAAAGACTTCAGGGTCGCAATACTGTCATTGATGTGAAGGAACAGACCACCCGACACGGCTTGGGATACAAACCGAATTCTCAGGATGACAGAAAAGCTAAAGGAACAGTTCACGAAAAACGAAGTGAAGGGATCCATCTCCACCCTTACAGCTTGTCTCTGGCCCAGTATTTCACGAGAGGTGGGACCCAATACGATGAAAGTGATAGTCAGATCTCCTTGAGAAAAACTCTTCTGGAAGACCTTGAGAAAGTTTGGGGAAAACTAGCAAATCCTGTTTGGAGAATGTTCCTCGACTTGCCGGACATTCCTGGGGCTACCACTACTGTTCAGAACAAGTATGTCTTCAAGGGAAACCCAGACTGCTTCAAAGAGTCAGCACTCTTCCCATCAGGGGTAATGGATTTCTCTGCCTTCGAGTTAGCTCTTCCAAAGATCAGCCAAATAGAAGCTGCCAGTAGTGAAGACAGTGAGTTGGGCTTCCAGAAGCTGTTTGATGAAGAAGCGCAGATTCCTGATTTGATCGACTTCAGCTCAGATGACGAGATAGTTGCCGTGATTGGAGACGGTGGTGAAGAACCTTTTGATCCCCGCACTTTGGTGACTAAGTCAGAGATGCCTTTAAGGAATTGGGAGACATTCTCAGGGCCGATAGCCAGCCGACAGCAAATGATCACGGAGCTTGGATTGGTACCCCGTCCCTCTCAGCCCAGTCGTGTCAAATACCCTGTTGTCCATACCCTCGAGTCAGGAGTCTTTCAATTCCAGTCCTCCGAGTCATCCGAAGGCCTCACGCCTGAGGATTATGAATATGTAGCCAATGTCATCTTTCCTTTCGCTTTGAATGAAATGACAGATCTTTCTGAGTATCCCCTTATTGCCAACTTAACAAATGATAAATTAACTAAAAACTTAACAACAGTTAATAATGAATCATTTGAACAAGATGCAAACACACTAAACGAACAATACATTAAAGAAATCTTTAAGCAGGTTACAGACAAAGAGGAAAACCGGGCCCAAGCTACCGAGGAGGTTTTGACAAGTGTTAACTTGGGTACTGTCGAGGAACCTAAAGAGACACAGATTGGGAACTTCTTCCAGGGGGTTGAGCAGGACGGGCGGGTCAATGCGCTCAGAGAATACATGGACGTGTTTGCATGGTCATACAGGGATATGCCGGGGCTAGACAGTTCGATTGTGGAGCACAATATCCCTCTTGCACCAGATGCCAAGCCAGTAAAGCAGAAACTAAGAAAGATCAAGCCAGAGTGGTCTCTACAGGTCAAAGAAGAGATTGAGAAGCTACTGCGGGTAGGATTCATCAGGGTCATTGAATATCCGACATGGCTATCCAACATAGTGACTGTGACTAAGGCCAATGGGAAGGTGCGTTGCTGTATAGATTTCCGGGATCTGAACAAGGCCAGCCCCAAAGACGATTATCCCTTGCCAAATATAGACATTCTGGTGGACGCCACTGCTAACTACGAAGTCAAATCCTTTATTGATGGCTTTGCTGGCTACAACCAGATCAAGATGGCCGAGGAGGACCAAGAAAAGACAGCCTTCACCACACCGTGGGGGACGTACTTCTATACAGTTATGCCATTTAGGCTTAAGAACGCCGGGGCTACGTATCAGATGGCAGCGACCACACTCTTTCACGACATGATCCATAAGGAGATTGAGGTCTATGTCGACGACATGATAATCCATTCCAAAGGAGAGGATGGATAACATTTTGTCGACCTGCGAAAGTTCTTTGAGAGGCTGAGACAACATTCCATGAGACCGAACCCTGCCAAATGCACCTTTGGAGTGATAAGGGGAAAAGTGCTTGGGTATATGGTCACGGAACAAGGTATTGAAGTCGATCCTCGAAAGATCAAAGCCATTATGGACATGAGGCCACCTCGAACCCAGACAGAGGTCAAAAGCTTTATGGGCAAACTACAGTATATCATCCGTTTTGTCAACCAGCTGACTACAGTGTGCGAGCCCATCTTCAAGCTCATGAAGAAGAATGTAGACATGGAATGGACCGAGGAATGCCAGGATGCCTTTGACCAAATCAAGGCGTACCTTGTACATCCTCCGGTGCTATGCCCCCCCTCATAGACAGAAACTTCTTTTGCTCTATCTCACTGTCACTGATACGGCAGTTGGGGCTATGCTTGCTCAGGAGAAGGACTCTCGGGTAGAAAATGCCATTTACTTTGTCAGCCGGAAGTTGCAGGGAAGTGAGCTCAATTACTCAGCGTGCGAAAAGACTTGTGCAGGACTGGTCTGGATAGTCGGTAAGCTGAAGCATTACATGCAAGCCCACTCTGTGAACTTGGTCTCGAAAATGGACCCCATCAAGTATATCTTCGACAAGACTTTCCTCTCGATGCGCCTAGCAAAGTGGTCGTTCTTCTTAGCTGAGTATGACATCAACTATGTGACGAGAAAGGCCATCAAGGGTCAAGCGTTGTCAGACCATCTGGCAAACTTCCCTAGTAATGAGGACCGCGTGTCACGATCCGAACTCTAGGCACTAGTTTAATCACGGGTTGAGAACGTGTATAGGGCGTGCAATTTATATTATTTATTGTTTCGCATTTTAATTGTGGCAATTATGTGTTAGTTTAGCATTTTAATAATTTATATGATATTTTCAAAATGTTAATAAATTAAATATATCCCAAATAGTAAAGTAGTAAATTTTGGGTAAGTAGCATTTTATTATTTTATTATGAGGCGGAGGAATTAATAATAATAATAATAATAATAATAATAATAATAATAATAATAATAATAATAATAATAATAATAATAATAATAATAATAATAAAAGAATATGGGGCGGATTTGTTTGAAAGAAAAAAATAAATGCATTTTCAATTGACTTGGAAGTGGTCCACATCAATTTGCTGCATGGGAAGATGTCTTAGGTAGTTGACACCAAATGAGGATTTCACGTGGGTTAATCGAGGTGTAAATTTTGTATCAAGTAGGAGGTGGATCTCTAGTAATTGATTCCCCTTTATTATTAACAAAAGCCTTTAATTTCAAAAATGGTGGGATTATTTTTAGTATCAGCCATTGCCATTGTATCTTTCTCTTATACTTCCATGGAAATAGACCAAAAGCTTGGATTTACTCCTTCTTTTCAAAATTCATTGTAAATCAACCGTCGTTCCGTTCTTCGATCCGTCTTCACCAAAATATTCGGGAAGCCGAGGGAATCGCATCTAGCCGATTAAAGTCCTTTTTAATTTTGAAGTATTTTTGGGTAAGTTATTATATTTTTCTTCTATGTATGCTCATATGATGCTTGAGTTGTAAAGTATGATGTATCCATGTTGCATGTATCATTTGGTCATTTTTCCTTGAGCTTGGAATTGTAGAAATGGTATTTGGTTGATTGGTAATGAATGGAAAATAGGTTTTGGAATGAATAAAATGAAGTAAGGATATATTGGTTAGGTTGAGATTAAAATGGGTGAATTATAAATGTTGTAAGTTATTATGGTTTCCTTTAATTATTGCTCATTCCATGTTTAGAGTTGATATTATTGTTGTATAAATGGTTCTAAATATTTTGAAATATTGTCTTTGAGTTGGAATTTTAGTAGAATGAGTTGAACTAGGTTGATTAGGGTGTTGTTAAGGTGAAATGATAGGAACAATTTAAGATTAATGTTATAATTGTTGTATGTTACTTTGGGTATATTCTACTTGGAGTTAGAATAAGTTGAAATGAATTGGTAATGAATTATAATGGTCTTGGGTTAAATATGGAAGTGTTGCATGTGGGGTTAGTACATTTTACTTGGGTTGAAATGGTTTATGGTGAGTTGCATTATGTGAATATAGTGTTATTAGCTTAGTATGAAAGGCTTGAGGTATAAATTGTTGTATGTTAGTTTGTACCATTTTCTTTTGATTTTGGAATGAATTGGATTAAGGTTTGGAGAAGAAGAAGGGAATGATGGTATATAGTTTGTATTGAATTAGAAATGTTGAATGGAATGTTGGTAACATGGTTCTTTGAGTCTAAAATGTAGGGAAATGGTTTTGTTGGATGAAATGGCTTTGTTCTTCAAAGTACACAATCTGTCTACTTTAGGGAATCACACTTCTATCCATGTTTTTGCTGGTGTTTAGTGGTAAATAAAGGTACTAGCATCTTAACAACATGTTAGGATATATGTATGCCAAGTTTCATGTATTAAATCCATGTCTAAGTTATGTTTTGGAGCTGGTTTCTAGCATGTTATGCTGCTGTCCATGCATGCACTGGTTTGACCCTAATGACTTGTTTTCTCATTATCTCTCTCAAATCTGGTCCTGTTTGGATGATTTCAAGTTTATATGGAAGCTAACTCTTAAAGGAAACCAAGAATGCCTCTTTTGGATTTTTTTGGACCAATGAAAGACCCTCTTTCTATTTTTACTTTAAAGGCTTTATGTCCAGATTGTTAGAACCCCTGTTTTGAATCTGAAATGTCAGAGGTCATTTGACCCCTCAAAACTCATCCTTAGGACTTAAAATTTTGTGTGCTTCTTGATACTCATATTTACTTCAAAAGTCATTTTGGGTGTTTTGTGAAATTACCAAGCTAGAATGCTCTGCAAACATGTTCTTTGTGTATACTGCCCTGTTTTGCTGCATCATTTTCCAAGCAATGTAAGGCTAACTATTTAACATATATTTTACTCTATTGAACATTATAATCCAAGTACTACATATGAACTACAAAAGGATGTCTTTACTTATCAATTGTGATATTTGAAAGATAGTTGAATACTTGGCTAAAGTAGGTTGGAATACTTGATTCCGTGAAACCTAACTTGCTTGATATCCTTTATGTGATACATTTCAAAATAAGAATAGTGGATTCTATTTCCATTGAATGAATGGAGTATATGCTAGTTAAATGTTGTATGAATAATGAAAGAGTATAATGGTGATCCTAAATTATTAAGGATATATAATGATTCCTAATTCTAGAATAAGAACGACTTCGTTGACGTCGGCATAAGCTAAAGGTACAAGATTTAGAGTTGTAAGGTTATTACTTATACAATTATGGATTTATAGCATTTATTATTCTTATGGTTATTATAAGGTTGTGTCAAGAAGTCAATAAAGGTATAAATGATGTCAAAATTAGAAAAGGGAGGATACTTGATTCATTTAACGTTAAATCTTGATTTTGTTGTTTTATCGATGTTGTTAGTATGTTGGGAGTAAGTTGTTATGCTTTCTTCAATTAATTGTTCATATTATGATGATTATTGATGGTGGTGGGGAAAGAAAATGAATTTTTGGAATGCTATTTATGAGGGTTGATTTCAAAAGGGTTTTGGAAAGGGTTGAACTGATTTTGGATATAAGGAAGTGTTGAAAGGGAAAGAATAATGGTATAGAGAAAGTTTTGTGTTGATAAATTGATAGGAGTGGTTGCATTGAAATGAGTTATATGTTGGGTTTCGAGGGTCCATGCGCAGCGGAAAATTGCAAATAACTCGAAAAACCCAAAGCCCTAGGAATCGTTCTAGATGATTAATTAAGAGTAATGATTTAGAAATACCAACCTTGTGTGCTTTTGTCGTTGATAAACGTGACCCAACTCCAGATTGATGATCTTGTGAATCCTTGATGAACGATTGTTGAATCACGAACGGAAGATCTTGAAGAGCGAAGATCCTCTATGTGTATCCACGCGATGAACGAACCCTAGAACTCTTCTAGGAGGATTGCTAGATCCCTCGATTGAAACTCCTTTCAATCTATGAAGTGTTATGGAATTGGTGTGATGATTTCAATTCACAATTGAAAAACCTCTCAATTTTGTGTTTCTATAAACTCAAAATTCGTGACTGGCTGCTAGGGTAGAAGAGGGATAGTATTTATACGTTATAAATATTATTCCCTAATTAAAAACTCTAATTAAAACGGTTTCAACACAGTTCGGGTCATGGGCGGTCGCCCACCAAGGCATGGGCGGTCGCCCATGAGTACAGTGCCTAATCCCCTTATATGAAATCCCACATGGGCGGTCGCCCACATGGGCATGGGCGGTCGCCCATGAGCACAGTCTCCAATGTGCAATTTCGAATAACATGTGAGCGGTTGCCCATACCATTTGAGCGGTCACCCAAGTCAACCATTGACTTGTGGGCGATCGCCCATGGTACACTTGGGCGGCGGTCGCCCATCACACCAGAATTCATAATTCCATTTTTGACAATTCGTTCGATGCGTGTGACCCCATAGAACTATATTATGTTGGCAATGAGTTCGATCACATCGATCC
Source organism: Adenophora triphylla var. japonica (assembly GCA_022495995.1). Taxonomy (NCBI): domain Eukaryota; kingdom Viridiplantae; phylum Streptophyta; class Magnoliopsida; order Asterales; family Campanulaceae; genus Adenophora; species Adenophora triphylla. The sequence continues at coordinate 15,564 of JAFEMH010006833.1, read as the reverse complement.
TCATAAGACATGAGCAGACTCTAGCAAGCCATCATGCCTACCCAGATAATATAATATCAAGTTCATTTTTCCTACATAGAACATATTACAATCCCATTGTCACACGATGTTATATTGAACATGAGTCATGGTCCACGTCAACTCATATTGTCCAATGCTTTCTCGTTACTAAGTAAATTGATCAATCGAATGATATTAATCACATTAATTCATTCGGACATGGCCATGTACATCATCAATCTTACTTACGAGTGGCCTAGCAAACATCTCTCTTTACGAGGGACAAATTTCCATCTTGACTTATCATTCTTCCCAACAAGAATCCTATCATGCCAATAATAGCCCTTATTGTTGTCCGGTTAAAGACAACGTTAAACTATATCAAACATAATATTCATCGAGTGGAAGACGATGATAATCTCAGGTCAAAGGATATCAATGATATAACTATATGAGATTTATTTATGACATACGACCATGAAATAAATCTCATAATGGGTCAAGTCCAGTACCTTATTCTCTAACAAGTACCCATGAATCTAATGTGCATCTCCATGCATATAATCATCACATGATTATCCATTAGACTTCATACTAGTGCTTCGTAAGTACTAGGGACACGATTATTAAAGTAAACATGCAAACACATATAATAATCAAAGAAACAATCTCTTATATAAATGAATAATGACATTACATATAAGTCTATCTCTATAGGCCTAGGGCACTAACACCTACAGTCTCCCACTTGCACTAGGCCCAATCATTCATGTATCTTATACCCATTGACCTAACATGACCATCATGTTTAGCTTGTGGCAAAGGCTTGGTGAGAGGGTCCGAAATGTTGTCATTCGTTGGTACCTTGCATATCTTAACGTCTTCCCTTTCACAGATTTCTCAAATGAGGTGGAAACGTCTTAGAATGTGTTTGGATAGTTGATGTGACCTTGGTTCTTTTGCTTGCACAAATGACACCACAATTGTCACAGCAAAGTTTCACTGGATTAGTGATACTTGAAACAATTCCAAAACACTAATGAACTTTTGATCCAAACTGCCTTTTCTAGCTACATCATATGTTGCTAAAATTAAGCCTTAGAAGTAGAATCGGCTACGATTTTCTGCTTGGAACTCTTCCAATAAAATCGCACCTCCAATAAGCATAAACACAAATCCTAATTGCGATTTTAATTAACTTTGTCAGTTTGGAAGTTAGCATCCGTGTAACCTTTACAACAAGATTTTAAGTACTTTAAGGATCGTCTTGACTGCCATCCAATGGTTCTCACCAGGATCAGATTGGTATCGAATCGTCATGTTCAAAGCATACGAGACGTCGGGTCTAGTACAAATCATGGCATACATGACAGATCCAAATGTCGGAGCATATGGAACTTCATCCATTCTCTTTTGCTCATCAATTGTCATGGGACACTGAGTCTCGCTAAGAGTAATACCATGGCCCATTGACAAGTTACCTTTCTTATAATCATCTAAGAACCTTATCAATATGAGTATTTTGACTCAAACCAACTTATCCTTTTAGATCTATCCCTATAGATCTTGATACCAAGGATGTAAGCGGCTTCACCCATATCATTCATTGAGAAACCTTTCCTTGACCAAGACTTGACAGTCTTAAGTGTCGAAACTTTGTTTTCAATGAGTAAGATATCATTGTCATATAACAATAGAAATAATACTATGCTCCCACTGAATTTCATGTATACACAAAGTTCATCTTCGTACTTGATGAAGTCAAACTCTTTGATCGATTCATCAAAATGAAGATTCCAACCCCTCGAATCTTGCTTCAACCCATCTTATGGATCTTTGCAACATGCATACTTTATTAGAATTTCTTGGATCGACAAACCCTTCAGGCTGTATCATGTATACATCCTTAAGTAGGTTTCTGTTAAGAAACGCTGTTTTGACATCCATTTGCCATATCTCATATTCACAATATGCGATAATGGCAATTGAAACTCTAATAGACTTCGGCATTGTAACGGGCAAAAAGGTTTCAACATAGTCAATACTATGAATTTTCCTAAATCCCTTTGCTACAATCTGTGATGTACCCGATTTTTGAAATCAAACGGAGTCGCCACGCAATTTTTGTTTTAAGGGCCAAAACTTTGAAAAATGCCCGAGATTAGAAATTTGGGTTCGGAGGTCACGTTACACGCCGGGAAGGACGTTGGTGTGCACCCGGAATGCCTCGTAAAACGAGTCTTCCAAACATTCAAAATCATTTGTTTGTGTGTGTGTGTGTGTGTGTGTTACTTTGGCCAAAATAAGTTGAAACTGAGGAAAGTAAAAATTGGGAATTCTTTATTAGACCTTGGAAAGATCCCATGATTTTTGGTGTGATTTTTTGGGTTGAATTTTGGTACACAAAAGATTTTTGGAAGTTGTAAACCATTTCTGCCAGAATGAAAAAGGCAGTGGACACTTAATTTTGAAATGGACTTTAGGGCTTGAAAACTCCAGAATCTGGGAAAAGTTCGAGAATGAAAAATGTTAAAAACACCTTAAATAAGGTTTCTTTAAAAGAACTTTTCATTTTGGAGATGATGTGAGGACCCAAAACCTTCTGGAAATCTCAGATGTGAAATCTGGATTTCCAGAGACTGATGAACTGACCTTTAAAAGAAAATTTGAAAAATGAAGTTTTACTCACGCAAAAAATAAAGTAAAAATATGTCTGGAAAGCTCTGGATGTTGGATACAAAAAGTGTTTTGTAGTCAACACCAAATTCCAAGTTTATCTGTGTCCAAAAAATTAGACCATGGACTGGGGTCTTAGAAAATTGCTACTGGACAGCAACTTCTCAAGAAGGAAAACATGATTTTAAAGGGGGTTTGGCATCCATGCTTGTCCCAATTTCCCTAGGTTTTGATTAGTAGTCACTAGACATTTTAGTGGTGATCTACTATATCAAACCATCCTTGGGGTACATTAGGACTTAAGCATTTCATTTGCTTGGGAAGGGGAATTTTGTAGAGATGAAATTAAAGAGAAAAATCAACTAGAGATTTAAAATGTGGACCATTTGAGATGGTCATTCATGAAGATGAACTTCAAGATGACCATCTTAGGTCAAGATTTAAGTTAAACTAGACATAAAGTAAATCAAAGTAAGGAGAACAAGATGAACAAGAAGTTAAAAGGGAGTTTTAGGGTTTAGAGAAGGAGGGCTGTACCAATGGTGACACCCTATCCTCCTAGGCTTGGAATTTGACTTGAGGAGTATCAAGATTTGGTGTTTGACTTGAGGAGTATCAAGATTTGGTGTTTGGATTTGTGTTTGGGTGGATTCAAGGCTTGGATGTGTTTAGGGTTTGATGATAGAGTTGGTCAAAGAGAAAACAAGTAGATAACACTTAAGTCCTCTATGTTTTCTCTCTAATCCTCCCCCTAAGGGGTGATTTGAGCTTGGATTGGTGTATGTATGAGAGTATGTATGAGAGTGTTTTGAAAGTATTTTGAGTGAGTGGGGTTTGGGAAAGATTGAAGAGAAAATAGTGACAATTCTAGTGAATTCCCACTGTTTTCTCTCTATTTTTCGCCAGAATACAGTTGCTGTGAGTGATTTTGTGTTGTGTAAACTGAGAGAGGAGGGTTCAATTTATAGCCCTCTGAAATTGACAAACATGTCCGCGCGGATTGGATTGTAAACGTACACTGTTCATTAAATGCAGCTCCAGGCTTTGGACAGGAAGAATAAAATTCAAAAATCCAGCAGTTTATGTTTTTCAACTTGCCAAATTCGGATTTTTCCAATTTCTTTTACTTTTTTGATTCCTTTCCATGGTTTATCTTTAAATGGCAATCCCTAATCTACCCTCACTTTGTTAGGAATTGTTAGAAATGTTAGAAATGTTAAAACCTTCGTTAATGTTCTAACGAAAATTTTAACAACTCAAATTGGAGCACTTACAGTAGCCCCTCGGCGACGGCGCTTTCGAAGGAAGCGGGGTTGTCGATAAGAGTAAGGCTCCATATTTGACAGGAGGATCAAGTGATCGAGTGACTGAACCTATTTAATAAGCTACCTACGTATCCTTAAGAGGAATCAAGCCAGCCGTAGTTCGGGTCTTTGACCCTGGAGATGATGGCGTTTTAGGTGTCTCGAACCTGATGAGCGAGTTCTGCAGTCAGTTGCTGAAAAGAAACTCTGCTGGGGATAGAAGATGACCATTTTGGTCTGGTGGCTTAGAGTTATATATCCGCTCTGCTGGGGATAGGAATGACCATTTTCGGTCTGATGGCTGAACCTAATGATAGGCTACCTACGTATCCTTAAGAGGAATCAAGCCAGTCGTAGTTCGGGTCTTTGACCCTACGATTTGACTATTTTTGGGAAGTCGCCCTGAGATCTGACTATTTTTGGGAAGTCACCCTAAGATTTGACTATTTTGGGGAAGTCGCCCTATGGTTTGACTATTTTTGGGAAGTCGCCCTATGATCTGACTACCCTATGGTTTGACTATTTTTGGGAAGTCGCCCTATGATCTGACTATTTTGGGGAAGTCGCCCTAAGATCTGACTATTTTTGGGAAGTCGCCCTGTGGTTTGACTATTTTGGGGAAGTCGCCCTATGGTTTGACTATTTTGGGGAAGTCGCCCTATGGTTTGACTATTTTGGGGAAGTCGCCCTAAGATCTGACTATTTTTGGGAAGTCGCCCTATAGTTTGACTATTTTGGGGAAGTCACCCTATGATCTGACTATTTTTGGGAAGTTGCCCTATGATCTGACTATTTTGGGGAAGTCGCCCTAAGATCTGACTATTTTGGGGAAGTCGCCCTAAGATCTGACTATTTTTGGGAAGTCGCCCTATAGTTTGACTATTTTGGGGAAGTCACCCTATGACTTGACTATTTTGGGGAAGTCGCCCTGGTAATGACTTCGGTTTGTCGAATTAGGGGATGATTGCGATTTATCGCTTTCCTCGTGTTGTGTGTGATAGCATTTTTGGTGCCTCAAACCTTAATGATGGCGCCTTAGGTGCTTTGAACCCTGATGATGGCATCTTAGGTGCCTCGAACCTTTGTGATGGCGTCTTAGGTGCCTCGACCTTTGATGATGGCGTCTTAGGTGCCTCGAACCTTGATGATGGCGTTTTAGGTGCCTCGACATTTGATGATGGCGTCTTAGGTGCCTCGAACCTTGATGATGGCGTCTTAGGTGCCTCAAACCTTTGTGATGGCGTCTTAGGTGCCTCGACCTTTGATGATGGCGTCTTAGGTGCCTCGAACCTTGATGATGGTATTTTAGGTGCCTCAAACCTTTGTGATGGCGTCTTAGGTGCCTCGACCTTTGATGATGGCGTCTTAGGTGCCTCGAACCTTGATGATGGCGTTTTAGGTGCCTCGAACCTTGATGATGGGTGATCTGGAGGTATCGACTTGTTTTGAAACGATTTCTTTCGATGTTCGTATCCTTTCGTTGGGGACAGGCTTCGAGGGGATAGACAGTCTTTTGGTGGACTTCATTTGAAGGGATTGGTCTTACGCCTTGAGAATGGATGATAATGGGAAATGAGATTCCGTTAACTTTGATTCGTTGTTAGCCTTTGTTGGAGTTTAGTCCAGGAGTATGAACCTAAACGGGGACTTAGTTCAGGAGTATGAACCTAAATGGGGACTTAGTTCAGGAGTATGATCCTAAGTCGGGGTTTCAGTTCAGGAGTATGAACCTAAATGGGGACTCAGTTCAGGAGTATGATCCTAAGTCAAGGTTTTGTACGAGGAGAGGCTGTTTGAGGGCGTTCTCGCGAGGGAAGATTAGAGCTTACGATGATCATCGGGGAAAAGGGTGACCGTGTTGGTTAGTGGCTGTACCTAAGGTAGGTTACCTCACGTATCCCGAGCGGGAATCAAGCCTGGATGTAGTTCGAGAAACTGTTGGGGATGGTCTTTGATGATGGTTGAGGCGGTATTGGGAGTCACCCGAGGTTGTGACTGTTTTGGGAAGTCGCCTGCACAAGTTTGACTATTTTGGGAAGTCGTCCTGCAAGACTTGATTTTGGGAAGTCACCTAAGATTTGATGATAATGTTCTTTTAGAAAAGTAGTTGACTAAGATATGCTTTCATACTGTCTTTGCGCTTACCTGCATGCGCCGGAAGGGTGAGGCTACGGCTGATGTTGATGAAGAGTTGTTGGGGTGCGGTTCTGGCACGATTTCTTTGCTGTCTTCGGAGGCATTTTGACCTGAAGGGGTTTGGTTGAGTCCGCATCTTGCCGGTGTGATCGTCCCAACCTTGTAGAAGTTGTTGAGCTTGTCTTCACATTGGGACTTCTTGCTTTTGAGAACTTGGTGTCTCGACCGATTTTCATTTGAGAACTTGACGTCCACGACCAATTTGCATTTGAGAACTTTGCGCTCTACGACCGATTGCACTTTTGAGAACTTGGCATCTCTGACCGTATTATATTTTGGGAACTTGGCGTCCTGACCGATTTGCATTTTGAGAACTTGGCATCTCTGACCGATTTTCATTTGAGAACTTGGCGTCTCTGACCATATTATATTTGGGAACTCGCGTCCTGACCGATTTGCATTTGAGAACTTGGCATCTCGACCGATTTTTCATTTGAGAACTTGGCATCTCTCGTACATGTATTTGAGAACTTGGCGTCTCCGTCCGCACTTGTATTTGAGAACTTGGCGTCTCGACCGATTTTCATTTGAGAACTTGGCGTCTCTGTCCGTCTGTATTTTGAGAACTCGCGTCTCGGCCGAACCGTATTTGAGAACCGGCGTCTACGACCGAACCGTATTTGAGAACTTGGCGTCTACGACCGATTTGTAGACAACTGGAGGTGATCTCGCACATGTTTGCCCGAATCATTTCTTGCCGAAAAGGGGCATTTGATTTCTTGCGATTTTGTTGAAACCATTGATTTTGGACTTTGGTAAATATCTTCCTTGTTGAGGGTAAGTCTCAATCGACGGAAAATGGTCTTTCACGTTCGGAAATCCCCTGCATTGGTTAGTAGAGAGGAAGATGTATATATGACATTCATGATGACAGATGCATGCATAGAATCGAGAATGATTATGACAGTATCCTTTGCATATGTTCGCGAGATGATGCATTTACTTGCTTTCGAAGATGCACTTAGCCTAAGCTTTTGGCAGGGAAATTATGATTTATGATCTTCAATCACTTAGGATTTTTCCTATTGATTCAAGTTTTGTGTATGCTACATGAGCCCTTGGGATATTTTTGTGGGGATGCATGGTGATGAGAGGGGATGCATTGGGACGTATGTGTCCGGAAGCTGTTTGGAGCAGATTTTGACGAAGTGGGGAGGTGAGAGCCCTCGATTACTATTTAAACGTGTGGTTGTTGATGAGGTTTTGTTAACAGGTATCACATAGACCTCAATCTTGATGAGATTGGATTCGGATCCCGGGTCTTGTTTGGAATTTTCCCTCTCAATTTTGGTCATTTGAAGGTGATCTTTGCCGAGAGGCTCTAGGGCACGTTGATATGAGTGAAACTTCTTTCATTTGGGTGAGCCGTGACTTGGCCGAAACCTTGTTCGGAGAATGATTTGATGAAATTGCTAATGCCGGGTGAAACCCAGATCTTAGATTCCAACGCTACGGGAAGCTGCTATGTACCAAGTTCTGAAGCTGAAAATCTAGCTATTGATGTGACTAGACCTTTCTTGTGACTTGATAAAATTCAGGTCCAGAGGACCAGCTTGGCAAAGTCCACGGATCCTGAGTAGGCAAAGTCCAGATTTTGAAGAAGTGACTTGGCGAATCTATCTCGTAGTGAAGAACCCAATGTGGACCCAAAGATGACTATAGAAGCCCCAGCTTGAAGAGGCGTACAGGAGAACCTGGGAGAACCGCTTAGCAAGCCCCAGCGTGAAGAAATTCAGAGCGGTCTTATTGCAGACAGAGTCATTATGTGGTCGAGGAGGCGCCCATCTTTTCAGATCTTAGTCAATCAGTCAATGGACAAGAACCAGAAATGTTAACGTGCAGGGGCACATCTTTCGAGAAGTGGGAATGAATCCCGATTTTGTGTATACACACTCGCTTTAGGTTTGACTCTTTTGAGAGAGTATAAGCATCACAAGGTGTGGAAAAGTGTATGGAAGCCCCTGCTGACAGAAAGACAGTGTTTGGCTCTATTTCCCTATGATGGAGAGAGAGAAGACTTGTCGAGACACTTGAAAACTTGTCTTATTCATGATGATCACAAGGCTGCTTAAAACCCTTTGTTAATGTTCGGGTTATCCAACTCCTAAATCTGATATGAACAAATATTTTGATTAATCACAAGGAGAAAACCAACTGATATCGAGAATCAAGCTCGGAAGGGCGGAAAGTGTATAGGGACGATCTTTGATGAGACCGGATTTTTTTTTTTTTTGAGATTTGTTTGTGATTTCGACCGGACCAGTGATGGTTGCCTACGTTCCCCTCATTAAGAGGAGCTCAGGTCGCCGTAATTCGGGCTTATCCCGAATGAAAGAGAACTAATGTTGAAATTCGAGGATCTGAGGACCTTTAGGGATTTTGAGGATTTGGAGGATTGAATAACATATCCCCTTAGAGTGTCCATGAAAGACACGGATGTGAAGCCCCAGTGGGACATCCACGGCAAGTGTTTGTGGAGTAGAAATGAATTATGCTCACATGAATCAATTTTGAATTTGCACAATCTTTGATTGGTAATTTTGAGCCAAAATGGATTAGATTCTAATTTAAGCAAGCAATGAAGCGTTAATTTGATTTAGATCTTAAAAATATTATGATGAAATTGCTATCCGATAGGAATTGCAGCTGGGTTTCCGGGCTTCGATCGGCCATCGGGTAATTTTGGAAGTTATGACCTCTTAAAGTGAGAGGTCAATTTGGGCCTTTCTTTGGCTGAACCTCTAAAATGAGAGGTTGGCTTGTAGGGATGTGTTTGGGAAATCTATGGCGGGGAAGATTGATTGCCTCTAAGAATGAGAGGTCAAATTTTGATTTTGGCCAAAGGCGAGGATAATGGTAACGGGGATATCCTCTAAAAGCGAGAGGATGGCTTGGGATTGGTTAAGGAAATGGTGAGAGGGAGTCCAAGCTATCGCGAACTTTTGCGAATCTTTGAGAATTCAGGCTCCTTTTTTTTTTTATCATTGGAGAGCTTCTTGAGGAGTCGGGGACTTTTACTGAATTGTGAGGATCGACAGTCCTTCTTTTTTTTTTTTTTTGAAGCGTATTTTGCTTGAGCTCTTTTTTCTCTTTTTTTTTTGACTTGGAAAGCTTCCTGAGGAGTTGAGGATTATCTTTGTCCTTCCTTCATGGCTTGAGATATTTTGCGCATCGCCGACTCTCGAAGTTAACTTCTTGGGCTTGCTTGGACTTTTCTCAGTAAGGAGCAAAAATAATGGCTAAACCGGGTTTCAAAACACGCCGATCTTGAAATGAAAGGGTAGTGTTTAGTGAGGGTGAGGTAATGGCTTTCCTATGGGTGAAAGGCTTCAACCGCAATCCCTACCGGATGACCTAAACGAGATTAAGTCTTCATTGCTTGCTTAAGCTTTAAATGAGAAAAGATTCATGCAAATTCATCGAGCAACGAGGTGATGAGGCTGATGAAAGGGATGTGAGCATATGAGATGCAAGAGGGGGAGTTGGTAAGCCCCAATTTGAGAAGGATATCAATTGACTTTCTCACTCCAATTAATTTGAATATTAATCATTTCAAAGAATTAGTGGTTGAGCAGCACAAGTGATCATCTTGGATAAAACCATTTCAATTAAGTGTAACGTGGGTGTGCAAGTGATGTCTCGAGTCTAGCAAGAAAAGAAAAAAGACTTATATTAAAAGTTAGACATTTAACTACTATGTCCAAAATGGACTACAACGACAAATGTCCAGGAAGGACTTAGGTGAAAGAAAAGTACTAGAACCTACGAAGGTTGACTTAAAAGACTATTTTAAAGATAGGTAGCCCCTAGTCTAGCCGCTCTTTGTTGTTGGACCATGAATCTACTCTTCGACGCTGGAGACGGGGGCTATTGCAGATCTTTCCATCAGGATTTCTTTGGCAATCTATTGCTTAATCCAACCATTTTCATCATCTGCGATGGTCGGTCCACCGACCTCACAAAGGGGTGAGTCAAATTCCATTATGTCCACAAGTCTTGAATCACCAAACTTCGACCATGTTGACATTCGGGTTGTTGTTTCTAGGGAATGGAGTTGCGATAGTATTGGGCCCTTCGGGCACCTCTAACCTCCCTTGTTCAATCAAACTTTGGATTGCCTTTTCGGGGACGCAATCATCTGTCAAGTGCCCGTGGTGCGATGAAAGGCACAATGCTTGGAGGTATCCAAAGGAGCATTGGGGTTTCTAGGGCGATAATTTTCTAAAGGTAGGAGCAAACCTTCTCTCACCAAACCTGAAGATATCACTCAAAGGCATCCCAAAGTTTCTCAAGTCTTGGAGCCGGGATCTGGATGCATCAGGTTTCTTGGGAACAAAGGAAGTGGCATTATTATGATCTGTCCCGCATATCTAATCACTTCTTTACCTTTTGGTTGGGCGGGAGGCTGTGTTGGAGGTGGAAGAAACCCGGTATCTGTAGCGAGTGCGACGATCGGCTGGCGATTGTAAGCCTTTTCGAACTTAGCCCGGAATTAACCATTGCACGTAGGTCGGCGTAGGGAAGTGGCGAGGGAAGCTCTCAAATGCGGCTTCAAGCATGGCTGAAAGATGTCTAACCGCTCCTCGTCGGAGGGAGGAATGGCCATTTCACTAAGCTTGTGTTCCACCTTTTATAGAAATCCCCAATATTCTCATCAGGCGTTGCATCGTTGTCTGCGGAGTCAACTCTGTTTGTTTCCCATTTCAAGTTGGCTTTATACTTATACGTGAAATCTTGCGGTAATCTGTTCCCAAGTAGCCCTGGCCAGCCGCAATCGGAAAAACCATTTCAAAGCCACGACTTGAGGCGAAGTAGTCGGCCCAGCTTTGGTTTGTGCATCCCTTAGCTTTCATTGCCAAAGTATAGGTGTCCAAGTGAGTTTTAGGGCACGTACTTCCATCAAACGGTTCGAGATTGGGCATCACGAACTTGTGAGCGAGGGTACAATTGAGTCGGGATACGTAGGCCGAAGAGCGGTGTTCTTTTTGACGGTCAATTCAGCGATCTGCGCTTTCATTTCCTTGTGTTGCTCCATAAACCAAGCCAATTGGGGATCCAAAGGTGGAGCGGGAATGCACGAGCCGATATTTGAGCTAGGAAGAGGACTAGGCTGTTGGTGGTGCATTGGTGGAAGGAATACCATATCCGGAGCATAGGTGAAAACCTGTCCTTGGCCCAAATTACCACAGGGAGTGTAGGTAGGAGCTTGGGCAAAGGGATAGAACCCGGCGACTTCTTTGTTGGCTTCCAATCGGCGAGAGAAGATGGAGGCGGATCTGAGGTAGCTGGATGGCTTGGATTTCCGGAGTGAGGCCCATAAGTAGGCTTAAGTGCGGGCTGATGTCCACTGGTTGTTGAATTGCATGGTGGTTGTGGCGAGGGTGCATAACCGAGAGGATCTTGTGGTCTGGAGATTACGATGAAATTGGGATGGAGGTTTGGTAACCCATTGAACCCTGAGTGAGAAATGGATTTGTGAAAGCTGTGTGAGGAGCTTGGTGAGCTAGCATCATTCGAGGAGGGCTCTGTTGTTGCCACGAACCAGCTGTGGTGGCATTCCAAACCGTTCTTTGTGAAGGTCCGGATTGATCGGTTCCAAAGCGGCGGGATCCCCATTTCTTTGTGGCATTCGAGGCACCCCCAACCATGGGAAGGCATTTCGTGCGACTTTGTCCCCTGAGGCATTGCGAGCCGGCTCGTCCCGTCGAGTGCATGGATCCGGTGGTGCGGTTGGGAGCCGGGCTGACCCGGAGGTCGAGGAGCATGGGCTGCGGTGAGTAGTACCGTGGGAAGCCGGTGGTGGCATCTGGGTAGTCGGGTTGACCAAGAGCGGGATTGAGGTCTTCCTCTTCTTCCACGATGAAGGTGCCATACGGGTTGAGGCGGCGGCCAATCCATGGCTTTTGATAGCCTCCATAAGGCTGTTCATTTGTGCTTCTGTCGCACTCTCATACGTTCGGCTAAGCGATTCCATTGCGGTTACGTTTGAGGAGTCCCGGGAGGCGGAGTGACGTTGTCCCCATCGTTACCGGGCAGTGCGAGACATTACGAAACCCGGAGTCGGAACAAACGGTGAAGGCGACGATGCGCTTGACTCTTCCCAGGCGATCAAACGGTGACCCGGTGCACAGAAACCAAGCTTTGTGCGGAGGCTGCGGGGGAAAGACACGTAGGTTCGAGATATTTGGGATTTGAAGGAGGGTAGGTGTTTGGGCTTTGAGGCTCATGCAACATGCAATTATTTGTTCTTGTTTACTTAAAACATGCTTTATTAACCTAATCGGTTGGAAAAGATTGCTCTTCTTTTTCGCAAACTATTACGGATCTGGATCGGTGGGCCGTCACTACGTCTATAAGCCCCTCGTATTCCACTGTATTTCGACCTCCCGGGGTGGACAGCCACGGGCGAGGGTCCTATAGGGCAAGCGGGTCCCACCGAGCCGAAAGAAAAACGATCCTAAAAGTCGGCGGGTAATCGAGTCTTAACTTGAGCATTCGATGTAAATTACGGACAAGGCGACGTCAAAAGTCAAGATCATGTCCGAGAGCTCGACAAAAAGTCGGCATGATTTGGACGATAAATGTCCACGATTGATCTTGACTTGTCGTCAATTAGGCCGTAATTAGGCATGGAATAATCATTAATCCTTGATGACTCGGTGTCATCTTGGGAGTCGGTGTATAATTTGTGCCGGTCGAGTCAAAGTCAAGGCGCCGGTCAATATCTTGGTCAAAGTCCATGACGGAAAACCGGCGAACTTCGGCCGATTAGGGTCCCGAAAGATATTGACTTGGTATGCCGACAAAGGCTTGAAAGGAAAGGTCTATACACGAGACGGGGCATGACACGAGACAGGACTAAAAACCAACCGGGTCTCGGACAAAGTGTGTCATGGACAAGTGCATGAGTCGACACGAGGCTCCATGGGATGTTTGGGTAGTCTGTGCTTGCACCGAGAGGCGTAATAAGACCAAACGGGCGCGACAAGGATTTCCCGGGTTAGGGACGTAGTGTGCGGTGTAAGGTCACGTGCGCGTAGTGTGCAAGCGATCTATCTTCTTTTTCTGAGTAAAATAGAAATTTTTCATGTGTCTTAAAAAGAATGATGCATGATTTTTTTTTTGAAAATTTTCTTTTTTTTTGAAATTCTTTTTTTTTTGAAATTCTTTTTTTTTTTGAAAGTAAATGCACACATAAGCACATAAGCACAAAAATTCCAATAGTTAGGGACATGATTCCGGCAGTCAAAATTTTGACTTTTTCCGAGGCGGCCAAAACAACACGAAAATGTGCAAAAATCAACACACCTGACAAATGATTTTTAATGCCGGGATGGAAGCTTGACCCTCAAAAGCTTTTTTTTTTTTTGAAAACAATGATACCGGTACGTGGGATTGTTAAACCACAATTTATCCCGACTCGTGTTAGGAGCGATAACGGGAAGTTTAATGGTTTCCACCAATATACCAAATATCATTTTTTTTAAAGGCTCATTCCTTTCCCCAGCGGAGTCGCCACTGTGATGTACCCGATTTTTGAAATCAAACGGAGTCGCCACGCCATTTTTGTTTTAAGGGCCAAAACTTTGAAAAATGCCCGAGATTAGAAATTTGGGTTCGGAGGTCACGTTACACGCCGGGAAGGACGTTAGTGTGCACCGGAATGCCTCGTAAACGAGTCTTCCAAACATTCAAAATCATTTGTTTGTGTGTGTGTGTGTGTGTGTTACTTTGGCCAAAATAAGTTGAAACTGAGGAAAGTAAAAATTGGGAATTCTTTATTAGACTTTGGACAGATCCCATGATTTTTGGTGTGATTTTTGGGTTGAATTTTGGTACTCAAAAGATTTTTGGAAGTTGGAAACCATTTCTGCCAGAATGAAAAAGGCAGTGGACACTTAATTTTGAAATGGACTTTAGGGCTTGAAAACTCCAGAATCTGGGAAAAGTTTGAGAATGAAAAATGTTCAAAACACCTTAAATAAGGTTTCTATAAAATAACTTTTCATTTTGGAGATGATTTGAGGACCTAAAACCTTCTGGAAATCTCAGATGTGAAATCTGGATTTCCAGAGACTGATGAACTGACCTTTAAAGGAAAATTTGAAAAATGGAGTTTTACTCACGCAAAAAATAAAGTAAAAATATGTCTGGAAATCTCTGGATGTTAGATACAAAAAGTGTTTTGTAGTCAACACCAAATTCCAAGTTTATCTGTGTCTAAAAAATTAGACCATGGACTGGGATCTTAGAAAATTGCTACTGGACAGCAACTTCTCAAGAAGGAAAACATGATTTTAAAGGGGGTTTGGCATCCATGATTGTCCCCATTTCCCTAGGTTTTGATTAGTAGTCACTAGACATTTTAGTGGTGATCTACTATATCAAACCATCCTTGGGGTACATTAGGACTTAAGCATTTCATTTGCTTGGGAAGGGGAATTTTGTAGAGATGAAATTAAAGAGAAAAATCAACTAGAGATTTAAAATGTGGACCATTTGAGATGGTCATTCATGAAGATGAACTTCAAGATGACCATCTTAGGTCAAGATTTAAGTTAAACTAGACATAAAGTAAATCAAAGTAAGGAGAACAAGATGAACAAGAAGTTAAAAGGGAGTTTTAGGGTTTAGAGAAGGAGGGCTTTACCAATGGTGACACCCTATCTTCCTAGGCTTGGAATTTGACTTGAGGAGTATCAAGATTTGGTGTTTGACTTGAGGAGTATCAAGATTTGGTGTTTGGATTTGTGTTTGGGTGGATTCAAGGCTTGAATGTGTTTAGGGTTTGATGATAGAGTTGGTCAAAGAGAAAACAAGTAGATAACACTTAAGTCCTCTATGTTTTCTCTCTAATCCTCCGTCTAAGGGGTGATTTGAGCTTGGATTGGTGTATGTATGAGAATATGTATGAGAGTGTTTTGAAAGTATTTTGAGTAAGTGGGGTTTGGGAAAGATTGAAGAGAAAATGGTGGCAATTCTAGTGAATTCCCAGAGTTTTCTCTATATTTTCGCCAAGAATACCGGCTTCTATGAGTGATTTGTGTTGTGTAAGGCGAGAGAGGAGGGTTCAATTTATAGGCCTCTGAAATTGACAAACATGTCCGCGCGGAGAATTGTAAACGTGCACTTGTTCATTAAATGCAGCTCCAGGCTTTGGACAGGAAGAATAAAATTCAAAAATTCGGCAGTTTATGTTTTTCAACTTGCCCAATTCGGATTTTTCCAATTTCTTTTGCTTTTTGATTCCTTTCCATTGGTTTAACTTTAAATGGCAATCCCTAATCTACCCTCACTTTGTTAGGAATGTTAGGAATTGTTAGAAATGTTAGAAATGTTAAAACTTTCGTTAATTTTCTAACGAAAATTCTAACAACTCAAATTGGAG